>APFE030115296.1:0-17765 GCA_000404065.3 Pinus taeda | reverse complement strand
AGGAGGTATTTTCATTTGTATCATCCAAGAATTGTTCATTTATGTAATGTAAAGGAGGTTGCCCCCTCGAAGAGGCTGAATTCTAAGGCGTTGATCTATCTTGTCTATCTTTTCTTGAGCTGGTTCATAACATATTAAGATGCACACATTTAAGATAGATGATTTAGTTCTGTTGTATGACAACAAGTTCATGAAATTTCAAAGGAAGTTTAAATGCATTGGTTAGGGACACATGTTATTAAGGAGATCATGGATGGTGGTGCAGTTCAACTCGTGAAGTTGAATGGGGAACCATTTCATGGGAAAGTGAACGGAAGTAGGCTAAAGAAATACATAGGGGATCCTGCCCCAGCGCAATGAATATATGGTAGCAGGCTAGTCTTAGTAATCTAGGTAGTTGCAAGGGATTGCAAGACTATAAACTATGTTTCCTGACGAAGTGAAGAATGTGATAGGCAAGCTGTGTGATGAAAGGAAAGAGTGTGATCAGTGAAACTGCGTTGGATGGGTTGTGCCATGGAGGATGGTACCATGCAGATGGGTCCAAAAGTAGTCATTGGAGTTACTATTCATGATTTGATGGATGAAATTTAGTTAAGAGGAGTAGGTAGGTGCCATTTATGGCGAAAATATTTGGACATATGCCGCCAAAGATACATTTATGATCAGAAATTGTGGGGAATGGTCGGATTTGAATTCAAATTCTCCTGTAAATTGAGCATGTTGGTCCATCGAAGAACACTTTGCACTCTGAGATTTGTTTGGGTGCTTTTCTATTTGAGGTTTATGAGTCATCAATTCTGGGAGGATTTCGTGTTGAGTGGAACCAGAAGGTCATTCTCATGCAAATTAGTGCCACAATCCCGCAGAGGTTGTGAATTCTGAAGTTGTTGTTTCTGATGCGTTGGGGCCTAAAATAGAAAGTATGGAAACCATGCCCACTGTGCCTACGACATTGAGGTTGCCTAGGCCGAAGCAATTTGTTGCCAAAGCGAAGTAGAAGAAGCCGATGCCAGTTAGACATTCACCAAGAAAGAACCTAGAGGTGCGACAGAGGAGAAAAAGGATAATAGCTGGAGAAAGTGATTGATTTGGAGGAGGAAGAATTCCAAGCTGTGGAGGAGTTGGATGTGGAGGAGGCAAGCCTATCACACAGCTCCCTGAGTATATCCTTCCGTGGAATGGAAAAACCAAAGTTACCAAAGACCCGAATTCCGGGAAATTCAAGGTTTTGATACCCTTATTGCCTGAACAGGTCGAATTAGAAGGTGCAGCCTTAGGCACATTCTGGTGCTAAAGATGGAATATTAGGATCTTGCTGACCACGAGAAATTCCCACATTTGGTGACTAGCAAGTATATGATTAAAATTTACTACGAAGAGACTGGGGTTATGCTGTTGGAACCTATGAAGTGGGTCAGCGACGTTAAGCAAGTGGGGTTGCTGCACATGCTATGTGTACTACATTTTCACATATCAATAATCAACATGGTGGGCATGCACCAGCTACTCGTGCTAGTGCATGATAGTTGCCTATGGCTTGGGGAGCCCATCCTGATAATAGACATGTTAATTCATTGGATCATAAAGTTGCCCTACAAAGGGGCGGACCCTGCCAAGGAGTTTGGAGGGAAAAGTGGAGAAAATGATTTAGCAGATAAGATGAAGGCAAAATATGGTTTCATTAAGAAGTCTCGCATATATTCTATCTGATTCATTCAGGACTAGGCAGTGCAGTTCACTACCCAGATTCTTGCAGGGAAGATCATGAGGAAATGTTGTGCAGATGAAGTTCTGATGCTAGTAGTATCATTAGCTGCCCAGTGCGCGAAGGGAGTTCAAAGCAACAGGGTGAAGTATATGTGCAAGAAGTTCCTTGTGAACTACCGCGAAGCTCAAGTAGACAACAAGCCCTTCCAATATGCATGGATTTTGCTGTCAATAGTCTTAATATCATGGAAGTTGTAGGAGGACAACCAGTTTCTTCCACAGGCGAAATATTTACCAAAGGTAGCAAATTTCACTTCGCTGTGGGAAACAAAGGATCCAAAAAGGATCAAGGAGTTGAAAATTTTCTGGATATTGATGAAGACGGACCTTAGAAAAGTTATTAGTCAGAGGCCAAGGTTATCCCCAACCTTGTTCGAGTAGTTGATAGCCTTTGCGGAGTTCAAGGCCGATTTCCACAATTTATCATTCAAGGTGCAGAAGGAACCAAAGAACATAAGCACAAGTTTCCTGTTGACGCTACGGGACCTGCCAACATGTCAGGGGATCTCCCCAGTAAGAAGTCCCAACTAGACCTCAGACCGTTTGGTTTAGGAGTCCCAGCAGTGGGAAATATGGTATCGCCTTGACCACAGTTGTGCATAGAGGCAAGTAAGATGTCCCTGTTGGTAGCAAGGGTGAGAAATGCATAGCAAGCCAAGGAAGGTGCATGAACAGTTCTAACACATAGAAATTGAGGTGAGTGCACCCCTTGGAAACCTATGGAAGCACGCGGCTTGGAAGGGAACACATGAGCGAAGATGCATCACAAACTGGAAAGCAAGTAAGCTAACAATCCAAAGTGATGGTTAAACCAGCAACACATCTCAGTAAGATTCATACATACTTATAGAGAAAGATTCCATACATGTATGTGTAAGCAAACAGATACATACATCACTAGAGTAACCATGATAACTGAAATACAATAACAACATATGCATGAAACATGTTGGCTCTGTTATATTAAAAGTGACAGTTCCAATCATACAGTACAACCATGACCAACCATTAGTCTCGGTAGCAGAATGTTATAGTCACTATTGCCTACTCTTCCAAAGAGATGTACTAGCTTTGCATTGTGGAGAAGCCAAGGCTCATTACAATACTCTCCAAGCTTTCTCTAACATACTCCTATCAGAAGCTTTCCTGACCAAAAGCCTCTACAATGAGTTATGAGGTACTATAAATAGAAAAGCGAGGGATGACTCTTAACATTCCCCTTTGTGATTGTTCACCTACCCTCATCACTCTTCAACTACTCTATGAATGTTACATTCAACTATCGACACTTGGACTTCCACTTTACAAGATGTTACATACAATATGCACATGTACCCATGTGAGACAAAATGGCTTGAGCAACCCATGCAAGACACTAAGACTCGGACAACTATGGGAAGACCAGCTCTTCAACATCCTCATGATGGTTGATGGTGATGAACTAATGCCAAGCTTGGTCATTCATGATGGTGTCCATGCACTCAATGGTGACATCCTGATGTAAGCAAAATATTTCCTCCATTGCATCCAGATACACTAATATGGCTCCTCTATCCAACTCATTTAATAACAAGCGCATCATCGTCTTGAGTGCAGCTGGACCAGTAACATACTGATGCACAGTGTCTGTGCTAATCTCCAAGTGTGTGTTGGTGACTATGTGCATCAACTTGTCGACATACATGTTTAGCTCTAGTCAGACTTGGTTGTTGTCTTCACCTTGGTGAGTGTGCCAATGGGTGGGATCGCATGCATGCACATAATGACATCCATGCTCCTGAAAACCCTTGCATGCGATTGACAACACTGATCACCCTTCTACTCCATGCCAACTAATGGGTTGGATCAATAACTTGTATGGGCATAATTTCATCAGTCTGTGGATGTTGCGTCTCCTATTGTGCCTGTTCCTGCTGCAACTCTATCTCTCATATGTGCAACTCTTGTTCTTCCTTGAGTTTCTACTTCAGCACCTGGAACTCCTTCATTGTTTATATCTCTACCTTCACGTGATCCTCTTGTCGCGTTGTCACCTCATACCCTCAATTTCCAAAGCTACTTTCATCACAGGTGGGTATGCTTGAACTTGCAACTTTGCTCTGCCTCTATGCCGTCAACAACCTTCCTCTTGCATTTGTCACACGCAGGTTTGCTAGATTCTGTTGCTGCTGATGGTGTTGCTCGTTGTGATGCCACTGTTGTTTCATCTTGATATCTTTCTTCATGAACAACTTTGTAGGTTTTAACCCCGTACATTAATTACCTACATACGAATTCTAAAACACAGAAAATAAACAATAGCGAGAGCATGACATATAAAACAAATAAACACAGAGATTTTCCCCTGGATCCCAAAACCAGGACTACCAGATTAATTTTTAGTTATGTTCCTTTCAATGTTACAATACATATATATACATGCCAAAGCATCCAATACCATGGACCAAAAACTATGGCACCCAAAACCATGTGCGAAAACCCCCCTCTAACCCCAACAAACTTGATGTCTTCATAGGCAGGCAAGTTCATAGACACTTGATCGAGTACATCCCCAATTGCACTCTCAATAGTGTCTTTGACTCTATTCTCCTGGAAGCCATTGTACCTATGTTGCTGAGACATAGACGAACACTTGTGATACCTAGAGACATAGCAACACTCATGACAAGAAATCTATCAGTCGAAAACCAAAACAAACTGGAGTTCTCACATGCAACATACATGTGTGACTATCTGTGAAGATTGCATAATTTTCATCGGGATGCTGGGATAGTGATTGCCAAAACTACACAAGGCACAGTCTGAGCTGTCCAAAGGTTGGCTGGCTGTTGGAAATTCACAATGCATAGTCCATTCTGACCTACTGAGGACTGAAAGTGCGCAATGTGCAATTTTAGACAATAGTGACATGCAAACCATCAAACTGCATTGCGTAGTTTCTGGGGCCAGCAAGGCACTGCTTCCCAGAATTTCACAATGGAAGCCTAGAGGTCATTGTTGGACTAGGCTTGCGCAATTTCTGGAGGGAAGGCAAAGCCCTCAGTTCTAGAAATGTGCAATGCTAGCTGAGCAAGGCAAGGTCCGAGTTGAGGCAACCCAGACCCGCTGATGGGCAACTTAAAACTTGAGAAGTCTGAATGCGTGGTCAAAATGAGTGTAGACAAGAGTGAATGATCATGCATGAAAACAACAGGTGCAGGATTTAGAAAATGGGAAGACATGCATGTGTGTGAAGTGCGTCATTGCAACGACAACCGTCGGTGTGAAAACATTGTCATGCATGTGACAACAACGAGATTTAAATGAAAACTGAAACAATGCTTCTACAAGTTGACATACATCAAAACGACAACAGGCGTTCATTGAAATCAAGTAGACAACACTTACACGAAGTGAAACACAAAAAGCGACAAAAATTGTCGAAGACTCCTGGATGTGATGTGGGATGTCAGAGTTGCAAGATCGATGTGAGGAATGAACTCTGCAACGTCGGGTTCATAATTTTTGATAAGATTGAGGTTATGACATGCATGGCACAAATCTAGGAAAAAAACAACACTTGGAAAGAGGTTTATAAAATGATCAATGCATGTAAACTCCAACTGCTAAAAATAGATCCCTCAGATCTAGGAATGCATTTGCATGTTGATTTTTGCTATTTCAGGAAAAGTAGCCCATGCATGCAAATCAGTTTTGCTCGGTCTTGGAGGGAACCAATTAACCTGAAGGCACATGCATTAGCCCGTGAGCCTGGGACGACACTTTGCGCAGTTTCTGAGCTGAGTTAGGCTGGCTGTCCCAGAGGGATTGTGCAATTTATGGGGTCAGCAGGTGATTACTTCCCAGAATTACTTAATTTCTGGCCTGAGGCCCAGTGCCAGGTCATATTGCGTAGTTTTCTGAAGAAGGATTGCCTAACAGTTCTGTGCAATTCTAGAGCCCAACGGGCTGCTTAGTTGATTTGCGCAATTTCTGGAGGGAAGGCTGATTCCCCTCTAGAATTGTGCAATTTTCTGGGGGAGTGTCTCAGCCAGCAAATAGTCTAAGTCAGAAATGATGGCCTACAGGAGGGAGACAAACAAGCTAACATGCATAGGTTGAAAGGCCACTAAAACTTAGTTGAAGCCTATGTACTTGACAATGCAAGACATGCTGCTAAGGATGATTGGTAGGGAGGCTCCAAAATAAAGCTAAGGAAAAATTTTGTAGGGTGGTTGTAGCCGCTACAACACTTGGCGACACACTGGTAGATCTCCAGCTCTCTGCATGGACCTTGTTCATGAAAAGTAAGTCTAACACCTCTAGAAGTAGTCTTTAGTTCTCTAATCGTCTTGGTTTCCACACTTGCTTGATTGTAAGATGTAGCATCTACCAAGCTCTTGGTCGATCGACACACATTCCAAGCCATGTCAACACAGTTGTTTGAATTGGGGATGAGGGGTATATTGGTGCACAAGCCATGTGATCGTCAGAATTTTAGTTTCATCTCTAGTGTTTCTCCACTGCTAGAAGGCCTAGACGATACCCCGATGGAGTCATGCAGGAACACAAGCATTGCTCAACTTCCAGCATTGGTCAACCCATGTTGGTGAAGGCATGGTTCGAGAATAGAACAACTGTGCGACCCAGCAATCATGAAAGATATAATAGTGAAACCAAACGCACTTTGGGTTTACATCTCTCCACAGAACATAAGTGAGTGCAAACATGTGACATGTAATCTGTGGATTTACCATGGTGCTGTGTTAAACTGCGTGCAGATGTTAAGTGTATGCATTCTCTTGACTGTGACATGCAAGCAAACATGAGAAAGGTAGACCACTTACGTTGCGCAAGTGTGCTTGCTGTGTAAGATTCCTCCAATGCATGAGCAATGGGATCATGCAGTTTGAGTGAAGGAAGCGAAATACGAGTGTTAGATTGATCTTCAATGCATACATATGAGTGATGAGGAGTCTTGGGTGTTTGAACAATTTCCTGATCATAAGTGAAACCAACCTCAGGACAGCGAGGGCTTGACCTAACCATTAGGTCGGGCTGAAGTGCGCTGATAGCCTACGGGGTTTCGACTTCATGGATAGGTAGATCATCGTCGACTAGTGTCTTAGACAGATTAACAATGAGTGAATTAACATCATGATTGGATGAAGAAGTAGAGAGATCATGACAACCAAGATCAGAAAATTTAGGATGTTTGTTGACATCCTCTTGATTTGATGAATCACACAAAGGGGTAGATGAGAAGCAAGAGTGTTCACCCTCTTCATTTCTGGAAAAAGCAGATGAAAAGTCAAGTAGATTTTCAAAGAATGATTGTTCCTCTCCTTTGAAGGATGATGGACTGACATCTGGTGTTTTCTGCAAAGGACCAACAATGGGTGCAACCATAGATAGAGATATACATGCAAAATCAGGGATGGAAGAATCACCAAATATGTCAGGGAAAAACAGAGGAGGTGCGGACAGAAGGGAATCATCCTTTGCCATGGGTTGATTTTCAGGCTCCCATTCATACTTTTCATGAATAACAACACAAGCTTGTTGTGCAACACCAACTCCGTCGATGGCTTGATCATCGTTCACAATAGGTGTAGAGTCCAAAAAGGAAGAACACAAGACAGTGCAACCTGAAGGATCAACAAAATACAAAGATAGAAGTTGAGGTAAGACATGCATGTGACAACCCATGGGATTCACAACCAAGTCTACATGAAAATTGATAGAAGTGATGTTGGGAGGATCTGACAGTTGAACGAACATGTGTGCATGTTCTCCCACATCACTTTGCGGTGGTGAAGCTATATGATGAGAGGACTACGGACAATCACTTGTGACAGTGACCATGTTTGTCTGTGATTGCGCAACTCCATCACCTAAGTATGCTGAGCAGGGTTTGAGCTTGAAATTCTTCTTGGGATTGACAAATTTGGTAAGACAATATTCAAATTTGTCCATGAGATACTCGAATTTCAATTGAATTTTCGGAGCTTGAAACTGTAATACACGAAAGCGGTCCCAAAAATCCATAAGCGATTCCAGCGGGGTCTTCTGTTGTTTAAAAAGTTTTTGGTCAAGATGTTATGGATCAAAATGATGGAAAGTAGATTCGATGATGTCACATAACTTCTCATGTGAGTGCACTTTGTCGGGTGGTAGACTCCAGCACCACTATAGTGGGGATTCATGAAGTGTGTATGCAAGTAGCACGTTGGCCTCTTCTGCATAGAACACGTCTGCAAGGAATGCATAGAAGTCTTCTAAGTACTCAGGCCAAGCTACTTTCCCTTCACCATCATACGTGAATTTGGACAAAGAATCAGCAAACTCCCTCGTGATGTCAAGAGGTTCGGCATGCAAAAAACATTGTGGAGGAATAAGTTTGATAGTATCCATGACAGATGTATGAAGATTCAAAATAGATTGTGAGGAATCATTTTGTCATCTGGCCCTCCTTCTAGGGCCAAAATGTTGATGGTGCTAGACCCGCCAACGTGTCAGGGGATCTCCTCGATAAGAAGTCCCAACTAGACCTCAGACCATTTGGTGTAGGAGTCCAAGCAGTGGGTCATACGATATCGCCTTGACCGTGGTTGCGCGCAAAGGCAAGTAAGATGTCCCTATTGGTAGCAAGGGTGTGCCATGTGCAATAAGCCAAGGAAGGTGCATGAATGGTTCTAACACACAGAAAGTGAGGTGAGTGTGCCCCTTGGAAACCTATGGAAGCACACGGCTTGGAAGGGAACACACGAACAAAGATGCATCACAAACTAGAAAACAAGTAAGCTAACAATCCAAAGTGAGGGTTAAACCAACAACACATCTCATTAAGATTCATATATACTTATACAGAAAGAGTCGATACATGCATGCGTAAGAAAATAGATACATATATCATTAGATTAACCAAGATCGCTGAAATACAATAACAACATATGCATGAGGCGTGCTCGCTTTGTTATATTAAAAGTGAAAGTTCCAATCATATAGTACAATCATGACCAACTACTAGTCCCAGTAGCAAAACGTTACAGTCATTGCCGCTTGCTCCTCCAAAGAGATATACTAGCTCTACATTGTGGACAAGCCAAGGCTCGTTACAATACTCTCCAAGCTTTCTCTAAGATACTCCTATTAGAATCTTGGCTAACCAAAAGCCTCTACAATTAGTTATGAGGTACTATAAATAGCAAAGCGTGGGGTGACCCTTGACATTCCACTTTGTAACTATTCATCTACCCTCATGACTCTTCAACTACTCTATGACTGTTACATTCAACTATCGACACTTGGAATTCCACTTTACAAGATGTTACATACAATCTCCACATGTAACCATGTGAGATAAAATGGCTTGAGCAAGCCATGCAAGACATCACTAAGACTCAGACAACTGTGGGAAGACCAGATCTTTGACATGCTCACGATGGTTGATGGTGGCGAACTGATGCCAAGCTTGGTCATCTGTGATGGTGTCCACGCACTCAATGGCGACATCCTGCTGTAAGCGAACTCTTACCTCCGTTGCATCTGGGTAAACTGATATTTATTCTCTGTTCAACTCGTCTGATAACATGTGCATCATCGTCTTGAGTGCAGCTGGACTAGCAACATATTGATGCATAATGTATATATTTATCTCCAAGTGTGTGCTAGTGACTATGTGCATCAACTTGTCGACATACATTTTTAGCTCCAGCCAAACTTGGTTGTTTTCTTCGCCTCAGTGAGTGTGCCAATGGGTTGGATCACATGCATGCACATAATGGCATCCATGCTCCTGAACACCCTTGCATGTGATCGATGACATTGCTCACCGTGTCTGCTCTGTGCCAATTTCTGGGTTGGATCTATAACCTATATGGGCACAATTTCGTCAATCTGTGGATGTTGCACCTCCTACTGTGCCTCTTCCCACTACGACTCTGTCTCTCGTCTATGAAGCTCATGTTCTTCCTTGAGTTTTTGCTTCAACACCTATAACTCCTTCTCTGTCTATCTCTGTACCTTCACGCGATCCTCTTGTCGCACTGTCACCTCATAGCCTCAATTTCCAAAGTTGCTTTCATCACAAGTGGATCTGCTTGAACTTGCAACTTTTCTTTGCCTCTACGCTCTCAACAACCTTCCTCTTGCATTTGTGACACGCAGGTCTGCTAGCTTCTACGGTTATTGATGTGCTTCTCACTGTGATGCCACTGCCATTTCATCTTGATATCCTTGTCCATGAACAACTTGATGTTTTCATAGGCAAGCAAGTTCATAGACACTTGATCGATTGCATCCCCAGTTGTGCTCTCAATGATGTCTTTGACTCTATTCTCTTGGAAGCCATTGTACCTTTGCTATTGAGAGGCAGACAAACATCTATGATACCTAGATACATAACAACACTCATGACAAGAAATATGTCAGTCGAAAACCAAAAGAAAGTAGAGGATTGACATGCAACATACCTGTGTGACTATTTGTGAAGATTGCACAACTTTCACTGGGAGGCTGGGAGACTGACCCCCAAAACTACACAAGGCACATTTCGGGTTGTTGGGAGGTTGAATGAATGCTAGCACTGCACAATGCACATTGAAACCTCTCCTGATATGGACTGAAACTATGCAATGTGAAATTTCAGTCAAAAACGACATGCAAAGCAGCAAAAATACATTACGCAGTTTGTGGGGCTAGCAAGGCACTCCCTCCCAGAATTGCACAATGTAAGCTTGGAGGTTAGTGGTAGACCAGACTTGCACAATTTCTAGAGGGAAGATAGAGCCTTCACTTCTAGAAATGCACAATGCTAGCTAGGCAAGGCAAGGTCTGGGTTGAGGCAGCCTAGACTCATCGACGAGCGACTAGAAACATGAGAAGTCTGAATCCATGGTGAAATTGAGTGTAAACATGAGTGAATGATCATGCATGCAAACAGCAAGTGTAGGCTTTAGAAAATGAGAAAACATGCATGTGTGTGAAGCGGGTTGCCGCAACGACGACCGTCGATGCAAAAATAGTGTCATGCATGCGACAACAATGAGATGCAAACGAAAACTGAAACAGTGCGTCTACAAACTAACATACATTGAAACAAAAAAAAGTGTTCATTGAAATCAAGAAGACAACACTTACACAAATCGAAACAGAAAAAGCGACAAAAACACAACGCAAGACATGAGAAGCAGACTTACCCTGAAATAGCAAAGCTGAAAGTACCAAAGATTACTGGATGTGATGTGGGATGTCAAAGTTGCAAGATTGATGTGAGGAATGAGCTCTATAGCATCAAGTTCATAAGTTTTGATAAGATTGAGGTTATGATGCGCATGCCACAAATCTAGGAAAAAATGACACTTGGCAAGAGGTTTCTAAAATTATCAATGCATGTAGCTTCCTGCTGCTAAAAGTAGATCCCTCGGATCTAGGGATTCCTTTGATTGTTGCTTTTTGTTATTTCGGGAAAAGCAGCCCATGCATGCAAATCAGTTTTGCTTAGTCCCAGAGGGAACCAATCAACTTGAAGGCACATGCATTCATCTGCAAGCCTGGGATGAAACTTTGCACAGTTTCTAGGATGGCTATCCCAGAGGGATTGCACAATTTCTAGGGTCAGCAGGTGACTGCTTCCTAGAATTATGAAATTTTTGGGTTGAGGCCTAGTGTCGAGTCAGATTGTGTAGTTTTATGAAGGAGGAATGCTTGACGATTCTATGCAATTCTTGAGCCTAGCAAGCTGCCCAGCCGATTTGCACAATTTCTAGAGAGAAGGATGGTTCCGCTCTAGAATTGCGCAATTTTCTGGGGAAGTGTCTCAACCAACAAATAGTCTAATTCTGGAATGTCAGCCCATGGGAGGGAGACAAACAAGCTGACATGCACAGGCTGGCAAGCCACTAAAACTTAACTGAAGCCTATGTACTTGATAGTGCAAGACATGTTGTTAAGGAAGCTGCAAAACGAATCTAAGGCGAAATTTCGGAGGGTGGTTGTTTTTGCTGCAACAATGCCATATTTAGTATCTGAAATAGATGTATAGGAGATCGTGGGGAGTTGGCCAGTGGAGTGGCGTGAACCCATAAAGCTTGGTGTAGGTACCAATAAAGGTGCAATTTTTTTTTTGCACAGTCGACCGCTACGCAGAAGCGAAAAGAAGCAGCTCAGAAGGTTGTGCATGCTCAGGTTGAGCAAAAAAAGAAAGAAGTTGCTACTAAGGCAGCTGAGGAAAAAGAGCGCGCTGTGAAGGAGCGTGCCAAGGCAGAGCATACTGGTACTAAGGAAGCTGAAGAATCGACTTCCAAGCATACATATGAGCAGGAAATATTAGGACATGAAGGAGGCAATGGAGAGTGGTAGAGCACTCCGTTCACCTTGAAGAAGCAGGGAAAGGAGCAGACTGTTCACCAATGAAAGAAGCATAAGTCAGATAAGTAGATGTGCATCGATCTGATGGTCCTGACAGAAGGGGATCATGACAATATCAGTGACAAAGTCAGAGACACAACAACAAAGTTGTGGCAGCAGTTCAAGCAACAATATATCTAGACATCGGGGAGTGTCCCAAAGGATCTTCACGAGCTACAGATCCAAACCAACAGGATTTAAGTGAGCGTTGGGCAAGTCAATGGGGTGCATGTAATCCTAATGCAAGGAAGAAGTACAGTAGCAGAGCTGGAACAGACTCTGGACCTCAGAATCATACCTTTACCACAAGGGTCTCTTTTTGCAAAGTCAGAAGAGGATCGCACTGAACTAAGTACAGTGAATGACATGGGAGTCAACTTGGCTGTGCTGCTGCTTCAGAATCTCCATGCACTGCATCAGGGGGTTTTAGACAAGATAAGGATCAGGGAGAAATGCGCCTTAGCCATCATAAGTGAATTTAAGGTCAATAATGAGTAGATATTCGCAAAGAAAGCTTAGGCGCTGGAAGAAATGGAGGAACTGCAAGCGCGAAGTCAGAGCCTCGAGACAACCATAGAGAAGGCATGTAAGATAGTTCCTCGATTGGACATTTTGGAGGATGCCACAACTACAACAAAAGTAAGAAAATTGGTTGTTGCAGTCCATGTGTCAAAGGATGAGATCATTAGAGTTACCTTTGATTTTCAAATGAAAATCTTAGAATTGCAGCTCAAGTTGCAGTCGAGTACTCTGCCAGAGGTTTGGGAGAAATGCAGAGCAACAATAAAAGAGAATGTGAAGACATTGGATATCGCAATTACAGACTACGTGATGACGTTTGATCACGCTATGGAATTATGGACACTCTTGCAGGAGGACCCAAACTTGCAGAGGCTGAACACAAATATCAGGGAGACACAACGCCAGTATGATGAAGTTTGAGTGACTGCGTGCACTTTTGCGCCAGCACAATGCTTCGCGGAATTACAGGAAGGTAAGCAATTGCAAGAACAGACAGAAGAATTACAGAGAAAAGAGTCCCTTATAAAGGCTAGATTACAGTTGTGGCTAGAGGAAGCCTATCAGTTTACTCTATCGCTTCAGAAAAAGCTAAGGGTTCTACAGCAGACACAAAGGACAATTAACCTTGCAGTGGAAGGCCCAATGACAGAGAAATTGTTGGAAGAAGTGCAACAGACTGCGGTGCAGAGCGTTGCTAACATAGCAGCTTTACAGGTCAATCTAGGTGGCCTCCACAACAAGGTCGAGGCACCAGTCGAGTGACTCAAGGGTGAGTCACCATATTTGTGTTGGGGACTTGTTGGCATAGGGTGCCTAGGGTCAGGTTTGGAGTTACTTAACCTAAGTTTTGTAAAAAAATGTAAAGTCTCCATGAAATGTGGATGCAGAGCGTGAAGCTAGATAGGAGCCAAAGGGGTTTTAGCCCTTTGTTTGGGTAAGTGATAGGTTGTTTGATTGACACTCACCCATGGTCCACAGACCATGGTATTATATTGAAAAAATCTATATATAGTTGAGTCATAGCAAGTCTTATGAAAAACTTGAAAAAGATTGTTGTTTTTGGACAAGTGCTAAGGCAGGAAGGATCTACTTCCTTTACTTAGGTGAAAGGGGAAGTCTCCTGCAACTGAGTGCGCAGAACCCTACAACTTATTGTGTAGAGGAAAGAAGTCTATAATTGAATGTTGGAACTGAATAAAGATTGATTTTGAAGACATATCTTGCATCTGAGTATTCTTGTTAATTTTGTTTATGTTATATTATGTTGCTCAATAATATGTTTTCCATGAAGTAAAGTGTAAATGTTGTGCGAATCTATTGGATCTATAATATTTATGCATGAACTAAGTGATTATATATTTCCACGAAGATAAATTTTTAATCGGCTATGATTTATGATGAATTGGATAGATCTCCGCGAAGGCAGATCTAGGGTTATTAAATAGTGTGTGAAAGTGGATGGACTTATTCTTTAGGGTCTATAAAGTCTTATCGCAGGCCTTTGCGAAGGTCTAGGAGACGTTTTCTTAGAGTTACAATAGTAGACCATAGAAGGATACATATCTGCATGGGGGAAGATCTGAGCTGCAAGGGATTAAGACCACTTATCACACTGTCTCTGGATGTAGAAACTTGGTTCTAGCATCCCCCAATACTGCTTCGGGTGAGATTGTAGCCTGTGCTATGCAGGTTGTTGCCAAAAGGGTGAGCAATTAGGGATTTGTTGGTTGGTACGAACAACTCTGAACCTGGGTCATGCCCCTTAAGCCAACAAACCACAAGCTGCCTATAAATAGTAACCTCCACTACTTCACCTGAAGTAGCATCTTCCTTCCACTAATTCCCTACTAGAGGAGTCTCCATGGGTTTGTTGCTTTCCATTTGGAACTTCTTCAGTATATTTTTGGCATACTTTCCCTGAGAGACAAACAGTTCCTCATCTCCTTGGCATACTTCCATACCAAGGAAATAATGCATGAGCCCCAGGTCCTTCATCTTGAATTCTCTTGCAAGATCCTAATATTTTACGAGCTTCTCATCACACGTTAGAATTAAATCATAGACATATAATACTATAATCAACAATTTACCCTCAACCACAATATGGTAAAGGTTCACATCCGATTCACTGTTGGTTAAGCCCAACCTGGTGAAATAACTATCAATCATGGTGTACCAAGCACGGGGTGCTTGTTTCAATCCATACAACACTTGCTTGACTCTACACACATGCGAATCTCGGTTGAAGGTTTCAAATTTTTCCAACTACTCAATGTACATGTCTTCCTCAACCACTTCATTAAGGAATGTTGTCTTCACATCCATCTAATTTATCTTCCATACCATCTATGTTGAAAGTGCTAAAATAGATTTGATTGAAGAGTAGCTTGCTACTGGAGCAAATGTCTCCTAGTAATCAGTTCCCTCCACCTGAGAGAACCCTATAACCACAAATTTGGCCTTGCGTTTCTCCACACTCCCATCTTCTTCTTGCTTTACCATTTAAATCCATATGGAACTCACCACTTACTTGTCTACTAGTCTTGGGACCACTTCCTAAACAATGTTTCTAATAATGGAGTCATACTCCTCTACCATGGCATCAACCTAAACTAGTTTCTACGCTGCTTCCTCAAATGAGGATGGCTCAATCTCTACACTCTTTCTCATCAAAGCCATGTAACCAGTGTACTGATATGGTGACCTCCTCTACCTGCGCTATTATGTGGGTGCTCCCACATTCTCTCTAGCATCATGCATCAATTTTTTAGAATCTCTCGTGTGCTTCCTTCCATTTCTAGAAGTCTCTACATGAGTGGGTGATTCTAGTCTTTGCTCCTCTTCATGTGACTACTCCACATCATCATGAGGTTCTTCCTTTGGAGCTAAAAGCTGCTAATCTCCATACAACTAAAGCTCCCTCTCAAGGGACCATCACATGGCCTTCTCTTCATCGAACATCACATCTCTACGAACCACTATCACCCTGTGACATGGAAGTTACACCCAATAGTCATGAGGTGTATTAGTGTACCCCACAAATATGCCCACTTAGCTATTGTTTCTAGCTTTTTTATTGCATCCTTGGTAACTTGACACTAAACTGATGAACCAAAGATCCTTAAGTGTGCCACATCTGGTTTCTTACCTAAAAAAGCTTCTTTCGATGTACTAATCCCAAGAATCTGATGAAGACTTATGTTCTGCACATATACAACTATGTTGCATGCTTCATCCCAGTGAAACGATAGGCCCTGATCATGTAACATCGTCCTTGTAGCTCTCACAATATTTTTATTCTTCCTTTTAGCCACCCCATTCTATTATGGGTTATGAGGTGCTAGTAACTCCCGTCGGATGCCTTCTGATGCACATAAGTTCTTGAATTCATTCGACATATATTCTCCACCATTATCACTCCTGAGAGCCTTCACTTTCCTACCAATGTCAACGGACTACAACAAGTTTGCGCGAATCTTTAGTAAGTTGATATTTCCTCCACCCTCAACCCTGAACCCATCCAGTTTTCCTGATCGGTGAAGGATCTGTTACTCCAAAGGACATAAAGGGTGTGTATCTGATTCCTTGCTCTTGTGGGACACCCTATATAGGGGAAACAGGGCGCTCCATCCAGCAGAGAATTTGCGAGCATGCAGCAGATTTGAGACATAGAAGAACAAAATCCTCAGCCGTAGCAGAGCATGAGGACAAGACTAAGCATCACGTCTGCATCGAGGAGGCCAAAGTCATTGCCAGGGTGGATAGGTTCCATCATCGCAAGCTAAGGGAAGCTATTGAAATAGAGCGTAGACCCAACAATCTCAACAGAGATGATGGCTGGAAAGTCAGTAGAAATTGGATCCCCGCCCTGTCATCTTAGGGTTTCTTCCTTCCCTCTCCTTTCATCCAGAATGCTTTCCTCTTGAGTGTTCAGTTTAGTCTTCTGGTGTTTTCTAGTCTATTTATGTATATGTGTTTTCAGCTATTAATCCTATGGGATTTTACCTTTTTTCCTGGAGTTGGTTGTTTTTAGTTTAGTCATAGCATCATTATTATGAGGGTTTCTAGATTTTGATGTATTCCTTTATTTATCATTTTAGTTTTATTTGTGATTACTACCTTGAGATATTTATTTGCAGCTCCTTAACCTTGCGATAATAAGTATGGCCCATCTAGAGTTTTCTATCGCAAAGTAGCATGATCAAATAATATATTTATATAGGTATATACATCAGTAAATAAAATAAATTTATTTAATTTACAAATCTATCCTCTTATGAGTAGTATTAATAAGAGGTAAATGTAATAATTCTTATAAACAGAAAAAGGTTTAATATTACATCAATGGTAAGGCATTATAGCTTTTATATAAGTTAACATACATTTGGTAAATAATTCATATATATATGTAGTTTTTAATTTTATTGTTTTTAGATTACCGTCGAAATGATTAGTATTATGGTTGGAATAAAGATTAGTAATTTATTTATGTAACCTATATTACTTATTATATAGAAACCACTTAACCGATTAATATATTCATAATAACCATTAGTACTATTTTATCATTATAATAATGTTATTTAATTAGGTAAATTACCATTCACTATAATTAATTTTACTAATTTCTAGAAATATATAATTATATTATTAATTGTAATATTATAAAAGTAATAATAATAATATAAGTTCTACAAAAGAAATCATTCAAACTAATTAATTAATTTTTAATAACCATTATTATTATTAATTTATTAATAACCGTATGTTATCTAATTAAATAAATTACGTAAGTTTCTAGTTAACACACCTAATTTCACTAATTTCTAGAAATAAAATATTGTTTTATCAATTTGAATACTATAAAAATAATAATAATATTAAATTTATTATTATTAGTTGGGCTAGGTCTCAGGGTCAAAAATTAGCCGTTATCTAGCCGTTGGAGTCTCTGCTCAGTCTATTTAACCTGCCAGGCCAGATCTGTATCTTCAACTTGTCCTGACGATGAACCACACTAGTTGGTTCGAAACGCGTCGACAAAGGTCATTTTTATGTGATTCACGCCGAAGCTATACTTATAA
>APFE030115285.1:83816-120282 GCA_000404065.3 Pinus taeda | reverse complement strand
GAATCCAGGACAAAAAATGGATCTTTTTCATACATGGATGTAGCCAAGGGAAATCCTTCTCCTCCTTTGGGTCATCCCCAAAATAGCATTGGACCTTAGATCCAAAATAGTCCTAGCCCCTACATTTTTGGATAAATGGAGAATGCTCTTGCCATAGATGTAAATTTTCCAGAGGTAAATACTCTTGATTCTACTCTCATATCAAAGGTTTTCATCTGTAGATTTAATGGTTTTTGGCCCAAACATAAAGCTTTGCACCAATGTATTAACCCTTTGGATGCTAAACTGTGACCCTTACTTATGTTCCAAAAAAAATCATTGTCCAATTTGACACTCAAAAAGAAATGGAAAATGTGTTGAATGAATTCCCATGGTTATAGGGCAATGTGGGCATTTTTATTACACCATGGTTCCAAAAATTTGATGCCACAATTATGGTGGTCTCCACCATGCCAGTTTGGGTAAGACTCCTAAATCTTCCCCTTTCTCTTTGGCACCGCGGGGTCATAAAGTACATTTTCAACACTCTTGGTAAATTCAATAAAATGGATAATGAAAGGACAAAGAAAGGTATATTTACATTATCCAAATTTGTGTTGAGATTGATCTCAGTAAAGGTATTACTAGCCACATTCTATTGAAACATAAGGATATCAATTGTACACAAGTATTATATAATGATAACACGACGTTTAGATGTTGATAATTTTTTCAAATTGGCGATTTACATAACTCATTTCCTCATACCAAAAAGAACCCAAAAGAGAAGAGGAGGCCATCAAATAAACTGAAATTTTGGGAATACCCTAAGCCTCACTAATCATAGGAGGAGGAGGATACTCTAGAAAACCAACTGACCCAGACATAAGAGTAAGCTCAATTACATCATGGCTTACAGAGGAGTGTGGTGAGCATTGATGATTCTTCTCCTAAAGAAAATATGACAAATTATGAAACCCATATGGTGTTAGAACAACAAACTAATGAGATACACATAGAGGATGGCTTGCGGGGCACAAAACGTATCCATGTATCTGAAATCTCAAACTCAGATAAAGAACATCCTCAAGATTTATCATAAGGTACTCTGGCTTTGGTCCCAATATGTACCGACATGGGGGTTTGGCAACATGTCCCAAAAGAAGAAAGGAAAGAAGGGGAAGGTTTCTGCTTCTTGATCTTCCACGATTTGTTTTTTAATTTTTGTTGTTTGTATATATATTTCATGGGCCATTTGGCCATTATCTAGTATGCTTTACGCATTTTTCTTTTTAACCTCATGTGGGATTGAGGCAGATCCCAGGGAATGCACTTTAGGTGAATATATAGAATGTGTTTTCTTTCAGCATATGAATGAAAATACAGGCTTTTTTTAGAGGAAAAAGAAAGAACACTTGATGCCAAATTATTTAGCATGAATTCTCTTCTTGAATTTTTATTCACTAAACATACTTCCTTAACACTGTCAACCATCAATCCCAAAGATATTTTATAAATACAATAAATTTTAAAATAAGGTGTTGTGTGCATGCTTTGAAATAAAGAAATTTCATAAGATATTTTAACAAACTTTATACTCAATTTAGTTTTATAATATGCATTCATCCTTTGGTTATTCCACTAGTTGTCAGACTTTGTTATCACAATTTTACATCGAAAAAATCTATATCATGCAAACAACTCACAAACAGAAGAAAATATAGGTCAACGACTTCAAAATCAACCTCTTCAAGGGGGCAACCTCCTTTACATTACACAAATGAACAATTCTTGGATAATTCAAATGAAAAAAACTCCTTTCTATATATAGGATTCTAAGGGGTCACAATATAATCATAGCCAACATAACAGTAATAATGTAAGGGCACAACAATAGCAATAGTGGGCTTCACATGCATAGACTACTAGAGGACCTGAGACAACACTTAATAACTCAGGGTATCACTCATATATGTCATATTGTGGATAATGACAGATCCCTGTTGACTCAACGGGCCTAGAGAACTAGAGCAGCACTTAATATACCCTTGCCCTGGCAGCATCTATGGAGACAATACATATCCGCGCTAACAGAAGCCCATGTCAAGATAACATAGGGGGAAGACGAGCTCATCTGGGCTTTTGCAAAAAACAGATACTATTCCCCCAAGATTGGATACTTGGTACTTATGGACCCCCACAAGCCTGCAGTTATTGAGCCATGGTGGAATCTTCTATGGAAATTAAGAGCTTCCCCCCGATCTAAGCTTCTTATGTGGTCCATACGCAACAAAAAAGTCCCAATGGGTGAAAATATAATGAAGCGATCATTCTCAAGGCCTTTCTAGTGCCACCTCTGCAGAAACAAGAATGAGGATATTATTCAACTCTTTATACAATGCCCAACCACACAAGATCTATGGAATGGTTTCCTTGCAGCACTACCTTTATCCAATAGATGGCACAGGATCAGCATTATAGATGCTTGGAGTAACTGGTGGAAGGAAACCAACGGCAAGGAAAAAGAACATATCGGTGGTGATATGCTGGGCGATTTGGATTGCCAGGAACCAAATAATCTTTCAACAACAATACCCCCACTGGCCTTCCATCCTAAATAGAGCATCCGTGGAATATCAGATGATACCTGAAGAAACAGCACACAACCAGAACAGGAGAGTTGAAGCAGAAGTCATCAATCACTCCCTCCCATGGGCCTACTTTGATGGCTCAGCTCAGGAACAGGGATGTGGAGGAGGAGCCACACTACACTTATCAGACACCCACTCCTTTAAAATAGAAATGGGACTGGGCGAGTGTTAATTTATGGTATGTTCTATGCTTATAATAGTTTACTTATTTTTCTTATTATATTCCATAAATTAGAAATCGCATGTACATAAAGTAAAGTGTAGATATAACATTAAACGATCGACAAAAAACAAGCCAAGACAAGAGACACAAGATGTGGCGGCTAACCAGGGACAAACCCCACAATGTGTTGGGAAACCCTTTGATCAAATCTTCTTTTATCTTCAATAATTCAGCAAAGAGAAATAGTACAATAAATCTGATTTATATCAGTAGTAGCAAACCCTAGATTAGCAGCACCAGCATTGGCGGCTTCATCATCAAACTAGGGCATACGATATCTCACAAACCGACCATCGGATCGGCTTGATTCCACCACCAAAAGTTATGGATTTTAGAGGAGGTTCAGATGAACCTATGGTGTAGTTTAGATGAGGAGATATGCTAGTCCACGTAGGTCAAACTTCACTTCTACAGTTGCAGCTTTAGTTTCAGCAGCTTCCTTCAAACTAGGTCAGTCAATATCTTGCAAATCGTCCGTCGAATTGACTTGATTCCACGACCAAAATTTGTGGATTTTAGAGGAGGTTAAGATGAACCTACAGCGTAGTTCAGATGAGGATATCTTATAGTCCACGCAGGTCAAACTTTACTTCTATGATTGCAGCTTCAGTTTCGACAACTTTCGGCTTCACATGTGTGAGGGAGAGACCCTTTTCTGCACAATAGAGAAGAGACTCTTTTCTGTGCAGTAGAGAGAGAGAGAGATGTGATGACATGAGTGAGTCCAAATGAGGAAAATTCCTCTTGTATTTATACACAACTGATCATGTTTGAATAGATGTGATTGTTGGGCTTCTGAGCCTACATGAGTTGTAGGTCGGCTTGATAATAATTTCATAATCAAAATAAATTTATATCTCCATGAATACTTATTGGAACCGGATGATCCTTATATCAATATTACACCTCTCGACAAGAGGAATCTAATAAAAATATTATCAGCCATGAATAAGATGACCCACATGAAGTTTGGCCCTAGTTGCCAATTTTAACACTCCCTCTCAACTAGGGAGAACTCCATCTGCAATTTGTCTATCGGTCATTACTATTCATCCATCAAATGCACTACCCTGTACAGCCTAACCCTTGCCCTGCTCTGCTCTATTCTGCCTGAT
Source organism: Pinus taeda (assembly GCA_000404065.3). NCBI lineage: Eukaryota > Viridiplantae > Streptophyta > Pinopsida > Pinales > Pinaceae > Pinus > Pinus taeda. Next base: position 116,314 of record APFE030115285.1, on the reverse strand, counting down.
CTTCTTTGTCTTGTTCTGCCATGTACTGATCTGTACAGCTCTACTCTGCTATGCACTACTATGCTTTGTTCTGTTCTGCTCTGCTTTTGTCCGAATTATGAAGAAGAAGAAATGATCAAGGATGTATCATACTGACTCAAAGTTAGTCTTAGAGTATGTACCACTGGTCCCAGACCAATCTCAACTAACCTGAAGTCAGCGTCATAGTGAGTACAACTCCACTGGCCCCAAACTAGTATCATCCTCCACTGACTCAAAGTCAGTCTCAGATTGCGTACCATTGGTCCCAGACCAATCTCAACCGACCTGAAGTCAGCGTCATTGTATGTAAGTACCACTCCTACCACTGGTCCCAGACTAGTATCGTAGTCTCAGAGAGTGTATCACTGGTCCCAGACTAGTCTCAACTGACCCGAAGTCAGCGTCATTGTATGTACCACTCTCACTATTCCCAGACTAGTACTGCACTGACACGAAGTCAATCTCAGAGTATGTACCACTGGTCCTAGACTAGTCTCAACCGACCCGAAGTCAATGTCATAGTATGGTAAAACTCCTACCACTGGTCCTAGACCAGTAGTATTGATCCCAAATCAATGGAGGTCATCCTAGCATAGGGAGTATGGTAGATACAATGATGCATCCATCGGTACTACTATGGTCCCTAACTTCATTTCCTTGCTCATTGATCAGATGAGATGTACTTCTCATGAGTCCCAGACTACATGGATAGGATGCCTCGATAGGAGAACTAATCAATCCTATCCTCATAGGATAACACATCAATCCTGCTACAATTTCCATGGAGAACACATCAATCTAGGTTTCCATGGAGAACACATCAATCCAGACCCAACAGGAGAACACATCAATCCTACTACAATCGCCATGGAGAACACATCAATCCAAGCCTCACAAGAGAACACATCAATCTTGCTACAATCGCCATGGAGAACACATCAATCCAGGCCTCACAGGAGAACACATCAATCCTGTTACAATGTCACCATGGGGTGTACATGTATACCATCCAAGGATAGTGAATTATCATGTGGTCATATGCTGCTCCAAGAAGTACCCCACACCCCCCTGGAGCTCCCAGAGCTCAATGCATCATACATGACCCTCACTGGAGGGTCTTTGAACAACTCCAAGTTGTTCTCGGAAAGTCAGAAATTTTGCTTTCCCAAGGGGTTTTGTTAGAATGTCGGCGACCTGTTCATTTGTACAGATATGTTGGAGCCTTATAGCTCCTCGCTACACCATATCTTGAATATGGTGGTATCTGATATCAATATGCTTGGAGTGATAATGAAATATGAGATACTCTGACAAACGAATCCCACTATGGTTGTCACAAATAATCACGGTGATATCCAATGTAAATCCAAATAGCTCACTGAAGAGCTTTCGCAACCAAACTACCTCACAGGAGGCCATGCTAGCAGCAATATACTCTACTTCGGTAGTGCTCAAGGCCACCGACTTTTGCTTCCTACTCATCCAAGATATTGAAGCAAATCGTAAGGAGAAACAACGCCCGGAAGTGCTCTTATGGTCCTCCACATTGCCTGCCCAATCAGCATCTGTGTATCCAAATAGTCTCACATCTCCGGCAGTGTATCTTAACCCATAAGTGATAGCACCACGAAGATATCTCAACAGATTCTTGGCACCTATCCAATGTATGTGGTGGGGTTCAACCATATGTTGACTCAACATGTTGACTGTGAAGCATATATCTGGACGGGAGTTCACTAAGAACATTAATGCTCCAACGAGTTGCCGATACTAGGTAGCATTTCGTAAAACAAGTCCAGCAGCACTAATGCTTAACTTCTTGAATTCAAGCTCCATCAGGGTAGTTACAAGCTTGCAATCCACCATATCGAATCTTTCCAATATCTTCACCACATATTTTCCTTGATATAGGAAAGTTTCCCCTAGCTTCTACCACACTTCAAGTCCTAGGAAATAGTGCATTAGTCCTATGTCCTTCATTTCAAATTTAAAAGCCAACTCCCTCTTACATTTGAGAATGAGAGGGTCTGCACCTGTTAGAAAAATGTCATCCACATACAATACCAGTATGAAAGGCTTGTCATCTTCAACCTTAAGGTAAAGGTTAGGATTGGCTTCACTCCTAGTGAATCCCAGCTTCATCAAGTAGCTATCGATCCTCTCATACCATGCTCGGGGTGCTTGCTTCAGTCCATAGAGATCATTCTTCAACCTACGTACATGAGATTTTCAATCATAAATCTCAAATCCTTCAGGTCGCTCCACATAGGCCTCTTCTTTGATCGAATTGTGCAAGAACACGGTCTTGACGTCCATCTGATGCAGGTTCCATCTTTGTGAAGCCACAAGGGCTATGATCAAGAGGATGGTCATATATCCAGCAACAGGTGAAAATATCACATCATAGTCTATCCCTTCCTTCCAGGAGAAGCCATGAGCAACAAAACAAGCCTTATACTTTTCTGTACTTCCATATGTTGCATGCTTTATCTTGTAAAGCCATTTGGAAGTAACAATTGTCTTGTCCTAGGGTTTGGGAACTACTTCCCAGACATCATTCTTCATAATAGACTCATGTTATACGGTCATAGCATCCTTCCATATTTGATGCTTGACAGAATCTGAGAATGATGAAGGCTCATTTTGTATGATCGTGCTCATGATGGTCAGGTATCCCTGATACCTGTTAGGTTTCTTACTTTCACAGAAGGTTCCTTGGGGTGTAGCATGTCCTTCAACATCATCAAGTATCCCCCTAAGCCATGAAGGCCTCTTCCTAGAAGAGGAAGGCTCAGGTGGATATGGATTCCTCCACATCAGGCATTGTTACATCATCTACCCATAGAAACTTCGAAAGTATCTGATCATGTAGCATGGCTCGGACATCTTCCATAATCGTGTGGTTCTTCCTTTCCACCACACGATTCTGCTCAGGAGTATGTGGAGTAGTAGTCTTCCTCTGAATGCCAACCTCAGATATGCTTGAGTGAACCAACTGTAATATATCAGAGGTCTTGCTTTGACTTGAGGGGAATGGTCCCCTTTTGAGCTTTCCTTCGGCACATCCTAGACATACACCTTCTTTCTCTACTCGGAATTCGGGCATCCTTGTCACCATTTGTCTTACACGGAGTAGAGCTTTATAATGAAGGGGGACAAACCTTTGATGCCAAAGTTTGGACTGAAGAGTTGTGTCACAAGACATGACACCTAGCAGACTTCCACTGACCTGATATAGAGAATCAACTTGAAACCCAAGAGCGAAAGCATCTTTAACATCATTTTTCCATATACGTACCTTTCCATCACTCAAGGTTACCTTGTATCCTTTGTCTTCCATTGCCGAGATGGATACCAGGTTCTTTTTGAGATCAGGTACATATAATACATCTTGGAATTTCTAGCCTTCTTGAATGCTTATCCTCTTCCTTGATTCCCAGCTCTCCTCTTACCTTTTCTATTGAATTTTTCATTCCTTTGATTGCCATCAGAGGGATTTTGATCATCATCCCGGTGTGAGTCCTTTCTATCAGGGAACTCCCTTGCATAGTGACCTGCTTTATCGCAGATGTAACATCGTCCTTTTCTTCCACCCTTAGGTCTAGCCTTTCCTTTTGATTTAGTCCCAAAATTATTTATTTTCTTAGCATGAGAAGAAAAAGGCAGTAGAAGGACCTTTAGGCATGGGCATTTCTTGCTCTTCTACCCTTGTTTCTTCTTGAATGCATCTAGCCATTAATTCCTTGAAACTAGGAATTACATGATTGTTCAGAAGAGCAGTTCTGAACACATACCATTCGTATGGTAATCCTCCAAGAGTCATGAGTGCCATTTCCCTATCAGTAATAGTCTCCCCAATAGATAGGAGATCGTTCTTGATCTCAGTGATTCTTAAGAAGTATGCTTGCATACTCTCATCTTTACCCTTCTTGATTTCCTTCAGCATATTTTTAAGAAACAAAACTTGATTTGCATCATTAACTTAAATAAACTCATTGTTCTATTGTATATTTCCTTGGAGGTGTTTAGGTCAGAGATGTAGGCCACCAAGTGCTTGTCGATAGAGTCCCAAATGATCTTCTTTGTTTTGACTTCTCCATTTTTCCATTTGTTCTAGGTAGCAACAGATGCATTCGATGGAGGCTCAATAATATTGCCTCTTACATGGTCCAACACTTCTTGATATTCTAGGGTTAGATCGATAAACATCTTCCATCTGTGATAGTCAGCTTTCTCACGGAGCTTGTCTTTTGCAGGAAAGACTATTGAGGACCCCATAGTTCTTTTAGGATAGCCTTGCCAATCTTCTCTTCGGTCATTGCTCTTGATCTTGCTTAGGCTTTGTCTTCACCTCAACACTGATCCCATGTTAAGTTATGGTATATTATATGCTTATAACAGTTTACTTCTTTTTCTTATTATATTCCACAGATTAAAAATCACATGTACATAAAGTAAAGTGTAGATAGAACATTAAACGATCGACAGAAAACAAGCCAAGACAAGGGACACAAGAAGTGGCGGCTAGCCAGGGACAAACACCACAATGTGTGGGGAAACCCTTTGATCAAATCTTCTTTTATCTTCAATAATTCATTAGAGAGAAATAGTACAACAAATCTGATTTATATCAGCAGTAGCAAACCCTAGATCAGCAGCATCAGCATTAGCGGCTTCATCATCAAACTAGGGCAGATGATATCTCAGAAACTGACCATCGGATCATCTTGATTCCACCACCAAAAGTTGTGGCTTTCAGAGGAGGTTTAGATGAACCTACAGCATAGTTTAGATGAGGAGATCTTCTAGTCCACGTAGGTCAAACTTCACTTCTGCATATGCAACTTCAGTTTCAACAACTTCCTTCAAACTAAGGCAGTCGATATCTTGCAAACCGTCCGTCGGATTGACTTAATTCCACCACCAAAAGTTGTGGCTTTAAAAGGAGGTTCAGATGAACCTACAGCATAGTTCATATTAGGAGATATTCTAGTCCACGTAGGTCAAACTTTACTTCTGCAGTTACAGCTTCAGTTTCAGCAACTTTCGGCTTCACATGTGTGAGGGAGAGACCCTTTTCTGCACAGTAGAGAAGAGACTCTTTTTTGTGTAGTAGAGAGAGAGAGATGTGATGAGATGAGTGATTCCAAATGAGGAAGATTCCTCTTGTATTTATACACAACTGATGATGTTTGAATAGATGTGACTGCTGAGCTTCTGAGCCTACATGAGTTGTAGGTCAGCTTGATAATAATTCCATAATCAAAATAAATTCATATCTCCATGAATACTTATCGGAATCAGATGATATTTATATCAATCTTACACATATCGATGAGAGGAATCTAATAAATATATTATCAACCATGAATAAGATGACCCACATGAATTTTGGCCCTAGTTGCCAATTTTAACAGCCAGGGAACAAACAAATTCACTGAGCTTGTTACCGCCAAATATCTCATTCAATTTGCATTGCATAAACATTGCACGCATTTACAACTTTTTGGGGATTCAAAATTGGTTGTTAATTGCATCAAAAAAAAATACATCTACAATGCATATACATTGAAGCATATTTTGGCTAAGATTCATAGACTTATCATATCATTTGACTCTTTTACTTGTCACCATATTTACAGGGAGCGGAACACTGTTGTTGAACACCTATCCAAAGAAGCAGCCGTCTGGGATGAATCTGGTTGATCTGCAAGGAACTGGATGGTGTTGTATATCAGCACTATCACAGACCCTTTATAGATCCTGAACTCATATGAACAGCATGGGGAAATCAGTTCCTACTTTTGATGTTTACTTTATTTTGTATAGATGTACATATTTATCAAAACATATTACTCCCTCTCTGCGAAGAGGATGGCAACTTCCTTATTTTTTGAATTATCTCTAATTGCTCCATCTAAGGAGGAACTCTAAAAGTTTTTCATTTTTGGTACAGGCAATGCCTCACTACAGTAATGCTTATGCATATGCAAAATGTAATTTTCTTTTATGTAATGAAAATTACGATTTTTTCCACGGGAAAAAAAACAATAGTGGGCCTCTATGGGGCACAATAATAACAATATGGGGACAACATGGGCGCAATAATAATAATAAGGGGCTACAATGACAATAATAATAAGGGAATACACTAGTATTATAGTGACCTAACATGCCCCTCTCCTTCAAAAAAGTGTTGTCCTCAACGTTTGAGTAGTTCTTGGTGCTTATGTATAAAATTTTCATCCTCCCATGTGGAATCTTTAGCGAGTAAGTTCTTCCACTTGATGAGATATTCTAAAATTGATTGATTGCATAGCTGATGATTTCTTGTTTCTATGACTGCTTCAGGTTCCAATATGATTTTTCCTTCCTCATCAAGTTCTGGAAATATTGTTTGAACTAGGAGCTTGTCACCTATAGCCTTCTTTAAGCCTGACACATGGAAAATTGGGTGGACTCAAGAAGATGCAGGAAGCTCCAATTTGTATGCCATAGTACCAATCTTTTGTAACACCTTGTATGGACCATAATACTTTGGTGATAATTTATTATCCTTCTTATCTTTCTTGAGGGACATTTTTTTGTATGGTTGTAGTCGTAGAAATACCCAATCACCTACGTCAAAACTTCTTTTGTTGTTATGTTGATATGCCTATTGTTTCATTCTATTCTGCACCAAAGTGAGGTTATCCTTTAAGAGTTGGAAAACTTGTTGTTGATGCTCAATGTGATCTTCCACTGCTTGAACCTTATAATTTTCTCTTAAAAATGATCTAACAGATGATGGATGATATCCATAAAATGCCATAAATGGGGGCATTTTTGTTGCAGTATGGAAGGAAGTGTTATACCACCATTCAGCCAAAGGAAACTGCTTGAGCCATTGTTTCTGTTTACCATATACAAAGCAGCAAAGATATCCTTCCAAACATTTATTCAATATCTCAGTTTTCCCATCAGATTGGGGATGATAAGATGAGCTATGAGCTAACCGATTACCCAAACAAGAAAATAATTATGTCCAAAATTTTCCAGTGAAAATGGGATCTCTATCGCTTACAATAATCTTTATGTTTCCATGCAGCTTTTGAATTGTTTCCATAAATGCAGTAGAAATTGTATTGGCTTTAAATGGATGAGATAATGTGAAAAAGTGTGCATACTTGGTAATTTTATCAACTACCACCATGATGACACTCTTTCCTTCAGACTTGGGTAAACCTATGATAAAATCCATTGAAACTTCCTCCCATCATTGACTTGGAATGGATAAAGGTTGTAACAGACTCGGGGCCTTAATTGTCTCAACTTTATTTTGTTGGCAAACCAAACATTCTGCCACAAACTTTTGAATATCAGATTTAAGTCCATCCCAAAAAAAATCCTTCTTAACCCTATGGTAAGTTTTTGAAAATCCTAAGTGCCCTCCTAAGGGAGAGGTGTGCAATTCTAGAAGAATCTTTTTGTTTAAATTGGGAATTCTTACAAAGGTATAAGTGATCTTTGTACCATAATGAATCATTTTTGCAACTAAATGTATCAGATGTATTGGGATCTCATTGCAAATTTTGAATGAGTTCCCACACTTCTACATCATTCTTCCATTCATCTCTTGCTTTGTTTATCCAATCTAGTTGGATAATAGAAATGGCACAAAACAATGCTTCTGCATCCTCATCCTTTCTTAAGAGTGCATCTACAACAACATTTTGCTTCCCTTTTTTGTATATGATTTCAAATACATAACCCAACATATTTGTGACCCATTTTTATCACTCTTTTGAAGATAATATTTGTTCTAAAAAGTATTTAAGACTATCATGATGTGTTTTTACCTTGAAGTGTCTTCCCATTAGGTAAGGTCATCATTTCTTAAGTGCATCTAGTATTGTGAACATTTCCTTCTCCTAAATATCTTTTTGTAAATACTTTCCTTTGATTGGACAGCTTTCGAAAGCAATGGATCTTCCTTCTTGTATTAAAAAAACACCAATTCCATTTCTTGAGGCATCACATTTCACAATAAAGGTTTTTGTGAAGTCTAGCGTAGCTAAAATTGGTGCTTGGCACATTGCCTCTTTAAGATGTTCAAAGGCCTTTATTACTTCTTGAGTTCAATAAATTGCATCTTTCTTCAGTAATGTTGTTAGAGGCGTTGCTATTCTACCACAATTATTAACAAACTTGCAGTAATACCCTATCAACCAGAGAAATCCTCGCATATGCTTTATGGATGTGGGGATTTTCCATTCCTTAATGGCTTTAATTTTTCTAGGGTCTACCTTAACACCTTCATGAGATATAATATGACCCAAATGTCCACATCTTGTACTCCAAAGAAACATTTGGAGGCTTTTTCATATAATTTTTTCTCCTCTAATAGCTTGAGCACCCTGTAAATATGTTGAACATGATCCTTCCAAGACTTATTGTGGATTAGTATATCATCAAAAAATACTAACACAAATTTTCTAAGGGTGGGTTTGAAAATGGAATTCATCAAACCTTGAAATGTATAAGGTGCATTGGTAAGGCCAAAAGGAATGACCAAAAATTCATAATGGCCCTCATGAATTCTAAATGTTGTTTTCAGAATATCTTCAGTCTTCATTCTAATGTGATGATATCCTGAATGAATATCCAACTTGGTGAAGTAAATTGCTCCATATAATTCATCCAATAGTTCATCAATGACAGGAATGGGAAATTTATCTTTAATAGTGAGCTTGTTGAACTCCCTATGATCCAGACACATCAGCCATGATCCATCCTTCTTCTGCACCAATACTATTGTAGCAAAGAAAGAACTTTGACTAGGTTGAATTATACTAGCCTCTAACATTTCTACAACTATACATTCAATTTCACTCTTTTGGGCATATGGATATCTGTAAGACCTGATGTTTGGAGGAACACTTCCTGGAATCAAATGAATAACATGATCATGATCATGAATAGATGGGAGGCCTTTGGGAGTCTCAAATACCTTGGAATGATTGTCAAAAACTTTTTGGATATCTGGAGAAATAGATGATTTCAATGTGGGAACCTCTAGTGAACATACTTGTGAAATTACGCCACGTTGTTCTTTCTTTAGAAGATTTTTCATGCTATTAGAGTTTATTATCTTTCCCTATTTCCCTACAATACCCCTTAATTCAACTTCCTTTCATTCTGAAAAATATTTCAAGAGAAGTTCTTGAAAATTAAAATCTATCATACCCAATGATTGTAGCCATTGGACTCCTAGTACAACATCAACACTACCCATTGGAATGGAAAGCATTGAACTATTCAATACATATTCTCCCATGGATAGCTTGATATTATGGCACTTTTCAGAGCAATTTATGGCTCCTCCATTTGCAACCATCACTTGACACTTTGGTGCTGGATATAGGAAGCAATTCAATTCTTTGGCTATCGTACAATAAATAAAATTATGGGTACTACCTGAGTCAATCAACACTATTACCTTTTTCTTCTTGATATGTCCTTCTATCTTGAGTGTTAGAGGAGTGGTAATTCCTACCAATGCATTACAAGATGTGGTCACATTCATTTCTTCTTTCTCTAGGGTTGGTTCTTGGTGTATATCCTCTTCTTTTGACATTTATTGTTCCTTTTCTTCCTCCTCTTCACAATCTATGTAAAATAATTTATTCTTAGCATACTTATGACCTTTAGTGTATTTTCTATCAAAATTATAACAAAGCCCTTTTTCTTTTTTTTCTTCCAATTATTGTGGTGTCAACCTTGTAGGTTACGGATGGCTAGGGGAAGCAACACTTATATCTTTATAGTTGTGAGTGGTAGGCTTCCTTGTTGCCATAATTTTGCTTTCAATTTTTCTTGACAACCTGAATGCCTTCTCCATTGAATCAAGTTCCCAAAGGTGAAGCTCATGTTGGACGTTATCCTTTAAAGTCCCTATGAACACATAAATCCTATGCTTCTCTGAAATATATTTTACCCTTATATTCAATTTTTGGAAGTCCTCAATGTGCTCCACCATTGAACCCTTTTGTTTGAGATTTATCAATTGGCTAAAGAAGGTGTTGTTTTTTCTATCCTCATAATGTACTATCATTTCCTCCATAAAAACTGACCAAGTGACAATTTGTTTACGAGAGAAAATCCATTGATACCATGCAAATTGATTGGGTTCTAAATATAAATTTGCAATGCATACCTTCTGTGTGTTTTGTACATTATGGAGATCGAAATATTGCTCCATCTGTAGTATCCATGTTATGGGATCCTTGTCACCAAAATTCCTTATATCAATCTTTGGAACATGGTGAGTCTTCAATCCAACATTAGATTCTATGAAATCATGATTAACATTTATTTATTTTCTCATCATGAGTTTCCTCTACTACATTTTTGCCATTAGGAAGAATTTCTTCTAGCAACTTGGTCAAACCTCCTTTAAAACCTTTCATGTATTTCTTCAAATATTCAATGTTTCCTTTTAGTTTTTCTTCTAAACCATCCATCTTAGCTTCCATGTTAGCTTCCATTCCATCCATTATGCCTTTCTTTAAACCATCCATCTTAGCTTCTGTTACTTTTTGTGAGAGTGTAATTTGTTGCACTTAGTCTTGTAATTTTGATATATCATGTTGCATTTCTTCCTCTTCATCATGAGTCTTGGTAGATATTTCAGGTTGCTTACTAGGTTTTTCCATTTTATTTCTTAGGGGAATCAATTAATGATAATTATGCTTCACTAGTCCCTTTGAATCACTTCAAACTAATTTTGCAAACCAAAATTATGCAAAGTTTTAAAAAGACTACACACTCTTTTTTCGCTTTGTAGGATCTCGATATTGAATCTATTTTATATCTGTAACTTTGTATCTCTAAGGTCATAAATTACATCCTTTGGTATCCCTATGATCCCTCTTTCCAACCCCATAAGTCTGATCAAGATTGGATTCTTCACGAAAGGGTTATGTCAAATATACCACGATGGCCTGATTATAGACAGGTTCAGTAGAGCGAACTTGTACGACTTTCCATGTATCATTTTTTTGAAATTCAGAATTAAAATGCTACACGGAAAACTAAAGTATGTCCTCTTTCTGTAACTTCTTACAAAATTTCAATCTGATTCTCAGAAAGAAAGTTATGACGATTTTCCCATGGTCACCTGTGTGGGATGTAATTAAGGTGCCTGCAAAAACCCTAACTTCCTTGGACTGTATCTCCGAAAATATAGCAAAATAAGATCTGAAATTTGGATCTAACGTTCTACAAGGTTTCTTCTCGAATGGGTTTTAATTTTAGTGTTTGAAATGTTTCAAAACAAATTTATATCTAAAATCCCACGATGCCATGTTTGGAGCAGCGAAACCTTAGAATCCAAAGCTCTGATACCAAATGTTATGCTACCAGCGCAAAAAATAGAAGAAAAGATAGGTCAACGACTTCAAAATAAGCCTCTTCGAGGGGGAACCTCCTTTACATTATGCAAATCAAAAATTCTTAAATGATTCAAATGACAAAACCTCATTTCTATATATAGGAGCCTAAGGGGTCACAATATAATCGGAGCCGACATAACAATAATGATGTAAGGGCACAACAATAACAATAGTGGGCTTCTATGAGGCACAATAATAACAATATGGGGACAACATAGGCACAATAATAGTAATAAGAGGCTACAATGAAAATAATAATAAGGGAATATAATAGTATTATAGGGACCTAACAATCTACAATATATGTAGGTGGATACACCAATTGTAGAGGAGAAATTTCTTCTATTGCGTCATATAATTTGTCCTTAATTTCCTATGCACTTTCTATTGATTTCTAGTAGCATTGGATATTCTCTAAGCCTCAAAAAAATGTTGGGAGGCATGGACACATGTATTCCACAATACCTAGAAATCTTTTTGTGAAATTCCACCTAGAGATAGTTTTATTAAAATAATTAATTATTTTTAATGGGTGCCTAAGTCTAAACTTATGAAATTAAAATAATTAAAGGGTATTAATCAAGTTGTGGGTGAAACTTCTAGAAGAAGACGAGGATCAATCCAAAATGATCTGAGCCATTGATTAGAATCTAATCTGGGCCATTGGTTCTCAATTGGAGGATTATAAGAGGAGGTTTGGTGGGCATTTGGAAAACAAATCAAGTGGGAGATCAAAGATCGAATTTCTGAAGGGAGAAGCACAACAGTTGCTGGAAAGAAGTTTGAAGTGATTTCTTGCAGTGAGGGGTAGGGATAGTTCTAGTTGGAGATTTTTTCCTAATCTACAAATACTCAGTAGAGGAGGAAGAGAGAGATCCAGGAGAGGCAATGCAGAGGCTACGTTGGGCACCATAGGCTGACATAGAGGCAACACAGAGCCTTGAGGAGATCCATATTTTTGTTGGAGAGGTTGAGTTCTAAAGTCAAAGTCTAGGTTGTGAGACTAGAAGGACATAATCGAAGATCCAGAGAGGCAAATCAATCAGCAGAAAGAGTGATGTTGTTCATAGGAATTGTGGCGTTGTGCCTACGCAATGATTGCGCAGATGCAGTAAGGGACTAGCCAGGGACTAGCCATTCTGTTATCTCAAAATCAGACCCTGGAAGGCTGCAGACAAGGAAGACTTCAAGTAACTATTTCAAACCAATCTTTTGATTAAGGCTTAGCCTCCTTAGCCTGAGAGGGCTCTCTCAAAGGGTTATTGATTTTGACTTAAAATAAGATGGCTAACTCTTGTGGGATAACATTAACAAATTTGATGGCTGGATAAACATTACATAAGTTTCCATTGGGCCTATGGAGTCAATCATACTTCAATAAACAGTGATACTGCCTTTTCATAGAAGTCAGGGCACTTAACATTTAGATGTTCAGAACACAACTCACATAAAACCACAGTTCATACATGCATACAGGAAGTCAGAGCACAATCAGTGAATTCTGAGTGATTATGCATCCATGCAACTGTAAAAAGACATTAAGAAAAAAAAACAAATCACACATTCTGAACATGGAAATCCTTCATGAATCCTGAGAAGAAAAGCAAACAACTTATATTACTGAAAATGGGTCTTTACATAAGCTAAAACAGTACTTCTGTTACAAAATTTCCAACCCTCATTACATCGATGTTTCAGCTATATATAGAATCCTTATTCTAACTAATTCGAGCTTCCTCCTCCAGCATGAGGGGAATTTAATAACTCGATCCTTATCTTGAATGACACCTATCAGCTATTTAACTGACTATTAAATACAATAAAGTGCTGACTGGAATTTTTAAAAAGTTCTAAATTAACTAGGACTCTAACTCCGTTTCCATGCCATAGTGGCTACTCCTCGTTCTTTGACACCTGGTCCTCTTTCAAATTGGATAAGCTAGACATTTAATACTCCATATTGACCTTGAACGCTGAATCCTTATCTGCCCCGTGGTATTAGGAGATGTCCCCTGCTTCTCGACTTCTGTTTTCCACAATTTACTCAAATATATGACAGCATTTTTCTGAGCCTTTAATAACCCAAGGTATGGAACGTTGCCACGTTTTTGATGTGTTGTAGGCTGTATTGATGAACAGGTGTCTCTCTTTCAAAATTCCCGCTCATAATATCAAATTGTTTGTCTGCGTTAAAATCATCACCTACAGCAGTTTCGTAGCACTGCTGTTTTTATTTAAAACAGCTTGATTTTGACCCGAAAACTTTATCACCCAAAACTCTGATTGCCAAAAACTCCCTTTGATTTTTCATATGCGTAACAGGGATTTACATGTCTTCAAAACCATAAGCCTAAGTAAAATTGACAAAAATTTGGAACATAACCTTTCTTGAAAAGAAAAATCATTTATTAGGCAACTTGCCTAGCTGTTCCTTCAGGTCTCTAGCAGCTTTCTGCAGTTGATTAATCTCATCTTCAGCTGCTTCTATTTGGCTCTTCATGGCTGCTATATAATCTTCTTCAGATGTGATGATTGCCCTATTTGTATCTTTTTGCTTAACTTTCTCAGTTTCCTTTGTTATGGGCAGTGCTTCCTATGTTTGCTGGAATTTTCTGGTCATAGGTCTTCTAGGTTTAAAAATAAACTCCTGAGCTGGCTCCTCAAATTTAAGCCTTTTTCAGGCCTTGGTTTTCTTAACACTTTCTTGCGGTGACTGTGTCAAATCAATTTTAACTGGTTTAGACTGCTCTAATTCAATGGCCTGTAATAAATCATTTAAGCTTGCCTTAGACACTGGGCTTTCTTCAACAGCTACAGCTTTACCTTTTTCCTTATTTATTTGGCTTCTTGTCCTTACCCTTGAGACTGCTTCAGATTTGCTTGCTTCAGGTACAGTCTTCTTACCCTGAGTCTTTTCCTTTGTTGATTGTTGAGGTTGTTCTTGAATGATTAGTGGCTTCACTGGTTTTGGTAGTTGGCTTGGTTTGCTTTTAGCTATTACTTCCCTTTAAAGCTCACTATGGTGACTCTCTGGCTGGTTGTGGAGTAAGACCAGTCTTACTTTGGATCCAGCAATGAATAACGAATTCAGTCTCTGCCTATCTTTTTGGAGCATTAAAACTAGCAACTTAATCAAACAATGAAGAAATAAAGAGGTTTCACAGTCCTCTTTCCTCAGCTGCACCTTATCACACATCTTACTTAAACTGCGAAATAAATAAAATGGAATGTCTATGGAGACTTTCCCGGTAAAATGCAAGAGCAGTTTAAAATGGTAAGAATAAAACTTATTGTACCTTCCTTCACAGGTCAAATACTTCTGTATGCAGGTGAGAAGAAGAGCATAATGTTCCTTGACATAATACCTGGGCACTGCTTTTCTTAAGTCTTCATTTACATATGCCTCTTTTAAAAACTTCTTACAAGGATTCATATCAAATTTAAAAATTTTGAATCATTCTTCCCGTCCTCTTGGGATCTCGGTTACAGCAGCTATTGCTTCTGGAGAAACCTGTATTTCTAACATGGCTACCTTTGAATTCAAACCAGTGAAATTTAGCGCAAATTCCTTAGTTACCTGTGCATGCCCTCCTTGTAGCTTTTTACAAAATTTCCAGCACCCGGCATCTTTGAACGCTTTCTTCACGCCTTCATATCTCAACGTTATGTCCAGGCCTTCAGGTTCATTCCTCTAACATTTACCGTATCTGTGCTCTTTTCTCTCCATATTTTCCTTTGAGACCTTCACACCCAAATTCTAACAGCTCCGGTCAGGATGATGGTTCAGCTCCTTTTTTTAACTCAGCCTCGGTTGTAAACAGGCTCGCTTGAAATCAGCCTCGCTTGAAATTCAAAATGAAACACTTCACTACATAATCGGCCGACTGGTCACTCGTGCAGCACTTACGACCATCATTAAGATCTATGCACGGTAAAATCTCTTGGGAATGATATTCCTGTGCATATCAGTGATCTATTGGTGGAGTAGTGGCAAATGAACGTTCAGACATGATACAAAAGGTACACAGACTAACATGAGTAGACACAAATTCTGACTCACCTACGGACTTGACATTTCGGGAAATATTCGTTGCGAAATGCACGAATCCATGATTTCGCAGCGCTGTTAG
The DNA here is from genome assembly GCA_000404065.3 of Pinus taeda. Classification (NCBI taxonomy): domain Eukaryota; kingdom Viridiplantae; phylum Streptophyta; class Pinopsida; order Pinales; family Pinaceae; genus Pinus; species Pinus taeda. The sequence continues at coordinate 100,731 of APFE030115285.1, read as the reverse complement.
TTATAATTTTTAATGATGAGCTGCGAAATGGGCAAATAAGATTGCGCTGCGAAATCACTAAAAGACACGGTGACTTGGCATAGACAAGACATGACTATGGAATAATGATGGGTGGAGGAGAACCAATAGGAGTGGAGTATGATCTAAGTTAAAAACCTTTAAAAATCCAAATCCTAAGTGAGAAAAATAAAATGAAACCAACTTTAACACAGACCTTTGTCATCAAACTAGGACAGGCAATTATATGCATCAAACTTTTAGTTCTAAGTGATAACACATTCCATGGTTGGATCAGTCAAGATCACCAGCGATAGTGAGGTATTTCTCACAATATTTTGTCTGTCATATTCTCTATACTAGATAGCCAGTAAGGCGTCACAAGATTGTATTCAAAAAACTACTGCTTAATAATATAGACTCTAAATTGTTGCACCGGTTTTCCCACACAGAGTTTTCCCGGGGACATTTGTCCAAGAATAACTGTGTAGATGTAGATGATTATTTCTCTCTTGTGTTTTATTTAGTTTCCAAAGTTTTTATTTGTGTAGGTGTCAATGTATTTAATTCAATATTTTTCATAGCACACAGGAAGTAAATTATTTAATTAGATTAATAATTAGAAGAATTAACATCAGTTGCTATAGTAGGAATTGGGTAACCAATTTTTCACATGGTATCAAAGCATAGATCATGAGTAGATGAGCTCAGAAGTAGAAAGGAAGAGGAGTTAGAAATTACTGCAGAGGAATCTATTTGAATTCCTAGCAGGAAACACAGTCCTTGGCCCAGAAGGTTGAATTTTTTAGGATAAATTGATTTCTCTGAGTGAGTCGATAAAGAAATTCAATCTCCAAATCAAAGCCTTCTAGAGGTAGAAGGGGGGAGCATATTTTTCCTTGCAGAGAAGATCTTCAGCTAGGATGTAGATATTTTGTAGCAGTTGATGGCAGAATAGTGTCAATGGGAGAGGGAGAGACATTGTTGAGGGAATTAATCCTCAGATGACTTCCAACCAAGAAGTTTTATTTCTCAAATGTTGAGAAGAAGAAAAGAGGAGTTGATATACTAACTCTAGCAGGGAGTGCATAGGCTAGCCTGGTGCTGCACATAGGAGAGAGGAGTTAGTTTGACAGTTCATTGGCAGAGATGGCAGCTAATGGGTTGCAAGATCAAGATCATTTGGAGGGAGCATCCAACTATGTGATCTAGAAGGAAAGGATCTCATGCCTTCTAGATGAGCACTATCTCAAAACCTATGACGATAATGTGGTAGATGTACCCACAGATGTAGATCCTCTCAAGAAGTACAAGGCTGAGATGGCAAAGGGAAAACGATTTATCCTCGATGGGGTGAGGGATCATGTAGTGTGTTACATTGTCGGCAAAGATAAATCCCAGTAGATGTGGGAAGAATTAGCCATGCTATACAAAGGATCTTTCAAGCAGAAAAAGATGTACTTGGAGTAGAAGATGAGATCCACACAAATGCAGAAGGAGGAACGTATTTATCCATTCCTGACAAGGCTTCAGGAAATTTGAGACTCGTTGGCAGTTGTGGGATCAACACCTCAAACTACCAAGATGATGAGGTTGGCCTTGAATTCTGTTTCAGAAGAATGGAAAGTATTTTTCCAGAATATCTTGGGTAGAGAGATATTGTCAGATGGATGTGGGATGCTCTTCAGGAGGAAGAGATGAGGAGAGACTTACTCAAATGTAAACTTGATAGTAGCAGCAGCAATAATGGGATGAAGCCAAAGGAGGAGGAAGAGAATGCATCCCTTGCATCTAAGCGGCATTAGGAGCAGTGGAAGAAAAAGAAAGATGTTTTGAAGATCAAGTGCTTCTGGCATGGTGAACTTGGTCACTACGCTACACAGTGTCCTCTCAAGAAGAAGGAAAAAGATGAGAAGCATGATCCGAAGGCTGCATCCGTAAAGATTGAGAAGGAGAAGTTTTCCATGGTTACCCAGATACCTTCAGGGGAGAGGTGGGGTGATATAGAACTGTAGATGGACAATATCCTTGAGGATTCCACCTATTGGGTCAATACCTTGCTATGGGAGTCCAGATCAGAAATAGTAGGATGGACCAGTGTCAATTGGTGTAGAGGAGTTCCAAAGTGACAACAACAATGACTAGGAGTGCTAGAGATTGACCAGTGCAGAGAAGAATTAGCAACAGTGCAGTTGGCACAGTGTAGAGTCATCAATAATGCAGAGGCTTCAGAGGGTTAGAGCAGAGACTAGCAGTAGTCAGAAATCTAGCAATAGATGCATCATGTTGAACACCTATTCAATAATTTTGGATGCTTTTATGTTGTTGATGCAGTAGCAGCAGCAGTTGGAGAAGGTTGCAATGCAAATGCAGTGTTGGCAATGGTAGTGCCAACATCAACACAGATGTAGAACGTATGAGGGTTATAGTACGGATGCAATGTTGGCAGTGGCCAGGTTAATAGCAGTACAAATGTAGCATTTGTGTAGTATTTGGTGGGTAGTGATGCCAGACATCAGCAATGCAGAGGAAGATGTTACAAAGAAGGGTGATGCTTCATCAGGTTGCATTACTAGAGCACATTCCTCGCTAAGAGGGAGTGTTGATTTCTAGTAGCATCAAATGTGCTCTAAGACTCAAAATTTTAAGGAAGTCTTAGACACATGTAATCCATAATGCCCAGAAATGGTTTTGGGAAATTCCACTTGGAGACAGTTTTATTAAAATAATTAATTATTTTTAATGGGTGCCTAAGTCTAAACTTAGGAAATTAAAATAATTAAAGGGTATTAATCAAGTTTTGGGTGAAACTTCTATAATAAGACGAGGATCAAGCCAAAATGATTTAACTCTCTGAGCCATTGATTAGAATCTAATATGGGGTGTTGGTTCTCAACTGGAGGATTATAAAAGGAGGCTTGATGGACATTTGGAAAACACATGAAGTGGGAGATCAGAGATCAAATTTCTAAAGAGAGCAATGCAATAATTGTCGGAGAGAAGTTCAAATTGATTTCTTGCAGTGAGGGATAGGGATAGTTTTGTTTGGATATTTTTTCCTAATCTGGGAATATTCAGTAGAGGAGGTAGAGAGAGATTTGGGAGAGGTAGTGCAGAGGTTATGCTAGGCAGTGTAAGTTGACGCAGAGGCAGCAAAAGCCTTGAGGAGATCTGTATTTTTGCTGGAGAGGTTGAGTTCTGAAGTCAGAAGCTGAGGTGTGAGACTAGGAGGAAAAAATTGAAGACTCAGGGAGGAAAATCAATCAACATAAATAGTGACGTTATCCCTAGACATTGTGGCATTGTGCCTAAGTAGTGACTGTGCAGAGGTAGTGCAAAGGCAGCAAGGGACTAGCCATTCTATGGTTGGATCAGTGATGATCGCCAGTGATAGTGTGAGGTATTTATCACTAATATTTTTTAGTCATATTCTTTATACTAGATACCCATCAAGGCAACTAGAGATTGTATTCAGAAAACTATTGCTTAGTAATACAAACCCCCAGCTGCTACTTCGTTTTTCCCACACTAGTTTTTTCCGGGGACATTTGTCCATAAATAACTGTATAGATGTGTGTAATGATTATTTATCACGTGTGTTGTATTTAGTTTCTGCATTTTTTATTTGTGTAGGCTGCAATGTATTTAATTTTATATTTTTCGTAGCACACAATAAGTAAATTGTTTAATGGAATTAACAATTAGCAGAATTAATATCAGTTGTTGCAGTAGGAATCAGGTAACCGATTTTTCACACTTTCGTTAATATCAATTTTAAGGGGGACCAACAAGTTCAAGCATATGTTAGTTGACCATATCTAAAGAAAGCCTTTTGATATGTAATATTTATCACATTGGATAAATAGTTTCTTGATGAAAACCTAAAATGTGTTACCATCTAGTGGTGCAAAGTGCACAACCTCTCCTTGCATAACATTTGAAATTATTGGTCACATAAAATAAGTCTATTGGTGTGTGTATATTTTATAGCCACAATGAGCTTAGATTCCATAGAAATATATTACCACAGTAAGCTTAGATTCCACAGATAGAGAACACATAAAATTGGCCTTCTATTCTAGCTTGAGTGAGGTCATACAGATCTCTCTTTATGAATTTTACATTATGTTTTTGAATTCCCTTGAGGAGGAATGAATTCCTTATTTATATAGTCATCAATGGAGTCAGCAAGGTTCCAAAAGGGGGTTGAGCCAACTTTCCTTTAGGAGGGTTGACTTGGCCAACATAGAGATAAAAATATAATATAAAATTTTGATTTTCCTTTTTATTTTCAATTTCCAAATGGTACATGATAAAAATAAATTTTCCTTTGATTCAAAAATAAATTCTTCTAGCATGATGAACATGATTTAGCATAATAAAATCAATATAGATTATGAAGACCGAACCTAGTTACAAATTCCAACAAATGGGCCATTGATTACTATTTTCCATATCAATTGTTTTCATTAGTTGGCAGCCTTTATTTTCTCTTAGTGGCATTTCTTCTTGATTTATTCACTTCATCTAAGTTTTAATCAGGGACACATTGGATGGATTGCATGTACAACCAAATAGTTACCTCTCAAATCTGTCTTCATTGAGTGAGGGAAGTTCAGGTAGAGTGGATGAAGGTCAAATATCTAGTATGTCTAATAGACAGAGATCAACTAGGGGTGAGAATATCAAAAGAAAATTCCATAGGTGCATGGAATTTTGTATTTATAAATGGGGATCATGTTCTTATGATGCTGAGAGCATAAACAATGTCGAGTTTCCCTCGATATGCCAACATCTAATGAAAATATGGGTACTCAGGGACCTTCCTTGAGTAAACACATTCTTTTGTCTCAATGAGAGGATATATCGCATGTCTCCGTCATTGCCACATGTTTTGGGGCTATAATCCATGAACAAAATAAAGGTTTCTTATGGTGAATTATCTAAATTGATGGAGTATGTTGAACCCTATTACATTTATAGAGATTGGATGTAGTTTGTCGAATATATGCCAGTTATGCAAAGATATGGATTGGTTGCAAATTATATACAACTAAGGGAAAAGGATTAAAAAAAATGAGAGTTTATCTATATTGATGGAAGTCCAAAAGCATCAAGGAATATTTCAAGGTATATAAATAATACACAACCCGATTAACAATAAGGAACCCAATTGCATATTTGGGGCACATGAAGGAAACTATGTATTCATAAGTGTAATAAGATCAATAGTTGTAGGAGAAGAGTTGTTGATCAATTACAACTTGAATCAAAGAGATATAGACTTTTCCATTATGGAAGTGGTACGTAATCTCTCATTAATGATTCTTATATGTTATATTTAAAACTAGAATCTTGCACCAATAAGAAGAAGCAGCATGGTAAGTTGATAAATTTAAGATGTTCAAATTAACTGAAATTTGTGTTATTTTTTCTTATCTCATTGTCCCATTTATGCAAGTCCTTTTCCATAAAAGCTTGGGTTTCAAAATTCCATAATTACTCACACGCATACTATTCAACTAGTCCTTATTTATTCATCATGTTTTTATGTGTTTATATGTCCATCAATTAAATGTTTTTTTTTTTTTTTTTAACGGATATTTTCTATTCAATAAGATGGATTCCAGACAAAACCAATACATTCAGCAATTTCGAGGTTAGTAGTCTCCAAAATAGCTTTGTCCAAAGCTCGGAATTTATCATAGATGTTTGTCCCAACTTTCTTACAACATTTGGCTTATATGCCCACAAAAACACACCATTAAACAACACGTATTTACAAACCATCAAAAAAATATGCATATTAACTAACTAATGCATATAAAAACTAACTAACATCTTCTTCTAGAGCTTGATGTTCCATTTCCTCCATCTCTATTGTTGAAACTTCCACTAGCTAAACAGCACCCTTTGCTTGTTGTTTCACTTCCTCCATCTATGTTGCTTCTAGCTGAACTACATCCTCAAGTTCATTTTTAGGTCCCACATAATGAATTTATGGAGAGGGATCTCCCATATCGCCTCCAAATTCCACATTGACACCATTTTCCCCAACACCAAACACTTGTTTCAAGATAGATACTACCGCAGTTTCAACTTTCTCCTCTACACTCTTGACCTTTTGATTTAAGTTCTCAATCTTCGTCATTATTACCTATGAGGTTTCCTAAAGGAGCTCCATTTACTTCTACGAACCCTCCAATTGGCCCATTATAAGGGAGAAATGTGACCTGGCTTCATTCAAGATTTTTCCTCCAATCCAGGAGATCATCACTTCCACTTCACTCCTGAAATCACCATAAATCTCAAAGGAGTCACCCACTCCATTCCTAGAAGGAGAAGTCATTTCCTTATCATGAAGGGGGTGAGAAATTGACCACAATGCATATTCTCTCCCAATCCACCACCTTATAGCCAGGAGAAGTTCCAAATTGATGGTATTGGAGGCCACATCTGAATCAATTTTCTGCATAAATGCTCTTTTTGTATATGATTTTAATTCCATCGCTTCTCAGTTCAAGAAAAATCTCCACTTGAACGGACTCCTACGATCCTCCTCGGCCTCATAAAGCTCCCTTCCTCCATCACCTCTCTGCATTAAAACTTTCTTGGCCATCTTCCATCTATCATTGATCCTGCCATACTTGTTTATTACTCTCCATCTGGAAAATTATAGTTCCCCCATATCCCCATCCTTTCCTCCACAGAACAAATGTGCGTGCATGTTCATTATGCATTTAATCATATTGTCAGATAATTCTCTTTTCTCCAGGCTCATTCTGTCAACCGAGGATCACCAACTTGGTTTTATCAAGGGATGTGACATTTAGATAATGCACTATCTTCCACCCTAAGGTATCCTTGTTTTAATGTGACTTCCTTATTGGCTTGATCATCCGAGATCTTGTTGTGTTCTGTTCATATATGATAGAATTCTATATGTTCAAACCTCTCCATCATACGGAAGATTCTTTGCAATATTGGGTTTTTCTCTTGAAATTTTCTTTTGGTCCATTTTATACACTTCTTAGTTGTAATAAGGGAGTTCCCAAAGAAAGATAGCTAGGTTATTCCATTATCTTAAGCCAGTCTTAGTCCTTACCATAATTCGTATGCTTCGACCTGATTTTTGTTGCTATTCCCAATCCCTAAGCAAATTTTTCTATAGTGTTCCATCGGGGAAAAATAACACCCCTCCTGCTCCAGCCTCCCCATTAAATGTTTCTGTTGATACCTATTATTTAACATTTTTTTAAATATTTTACTACTCTAATTATATTATTATGTGGAGGTTGATCCACACAAAAAATCACTTCCACAATCAGAAGCAAACAAATAACAATTTTTCTTTACATTTAATGTCAAATTTCAATTATTTTTTTATATAAACAAAATAATAGCTTTTATTTTGTTAAAATATTTATTGTGAGCACCATGATGATGATTTTATTGATGAGGAAGACATGTGTTCATCCCCCAACCTTGAGGTGACAATAATAAAGTATGTGAAAAAAATGAACAAATAAATTATGGAGTTGATTCGCAATAGGGATGGAAATCTTGTGATCGAGGCTAGGATCAAGAAAGTGAGAGAAGGTCTTCAATCATACAAGGTAATAACCATATTTTAAATTGAGTTTTTTTTCATAATTTTAATTATGAAAGTGTTTTTTTTTTTTAACTTTTACATTATTTAATCGAAAAAGTATTTTCTTTCTTATGTAGATTTATTTGGAGGAACTTTCCCCCCATAACATTTAGTTGATCCTCAGCTTAGTGTTGGTACTAGTGGAATGGATGAGACATGACATGAGTGTCTGGCCATCACCAGCACCCAGCATATATCTACGAGGAAACTATTCACTACTCCACCTTCGAGTGGTCACGCTCCTAGTATTGACATTAGATCCACACCATTGGTTATGACCCATGAGCACATGACCCCCAAGCCAAACATCTAGCCAGGCTCTGGATCAAGTGGTGATAGAGGTGACCTTATACTGATGACATTATGGGTTCATTTCCTGTAGCATCACATGTTAAGAGCATGAGGAAAATTGATTGCATATTTTTGGTGAATGGAAAAGGACTTCAAATAAAAACACCAAAAATTCCTGGTATTTTTTTTATGTTTTAACTATTTCATGTTTTTAATCTAAAGCATAAGTCATCTATATTCTTATTTTCAAACTAATGATTGTATCTTCTTGCATATAGGTAATAGCTTGTTTTATACAAAAATGGACTAAAAAGGTGTTAGATATTTTTTGGGCCCACCATACACAAAAGGTGGAATTTCCAAAATTACAACAATAAAAAGAGGTTATGGACTACGTTGATTCGGGGTAGATACCTTCAATCAAACCAATGTCACCGCCAAAAATCATAAGACAGTTAAAAATTTTATGAGACCAGTATAGAAAAAACTTGATATCTAACCCTAGGTATGAGCACTCTCCCATGGTTCCCGAGATGGAATGGAAGTGCCTCATCAAGGACGCAAAATGGAAGCATATGATAAAATAAGGTAAAGCAACACCTAGTCAAGAAAGGTATAAATTACATCTTGAATTCATACTTTTAATTTTCTTTAGTTTTGAATAAAATTGTAGTATTTAACATACTTGAAACTTTTCATAGGCTCCCCGACACTTCCAAGGAAACCAAAGCAAGGCTTGAGAAGCATGGGAAAGACAAATTGGACCAGGGTGTCTATTTGAAGCTACATGCATGAATTGTAAGTACCCAACACTTAACAATATTATCTATTATTTCGCCTTCCAACATTCAGGTAATTACACTAGCAAATAAAAAAAATAAACACTCTTATGCAATGTAGGGTAATGCATTTGGAACTAAAGCCACAAAGGAAGACCTCCATATTGGTTTCAAGTTCGGATTTAAATTCATAGTCAAACATTGAAAAAGCATGGGGGAAACCCCAAGATTTAGTTTGAAGGATAGGGTAAATAAAAATCAATCCACATTAACCTTTCATTATTTATAAAATACAATCATGTTTGATATAAATCTAATGTGTTGTTTTTTCTTTAATTAACAACAAAGTAGTACAAATATACATGATTCCATGACTATTGAGCATCATTCCTCTGATGATGGGCACTAGCCATAACATTTTGGTGCTCCTAAGGAACCCCATGACAGTGGGGTACAACCCCAAGATATTGCATCAGCAGATGAGGCCCATAGTGGTAATAGCGATGTATATTAATCGTATACTTAATAATTTTGTACTTCTAAAATATGAACTTCTATCTTTTTTACTTATTCATTTACAATTGTATACTTATAAATTTTTTGATTTGAATGGAAGAGCATGTCATACAAGAGGATCCTCAACCAAAAGAGGACCACAAGGCAAGAATTTTAATGGTGTCTACTAATGCACAAGGTAGATAATTACATTGAAAATGTAATTTTTACTATTAAAAAGCTACTCAAATGATATTCAATAACTAACCATATAAATTTAATATTATTTCTAAGTGATGCTCCCCCACAACATCCTCGACTTCGTGAGAACATCACAACCAGTGGTGCATTATGTCATAGGAGCTAATTTCAATCATCATCAAAAAAGCCTTGGTCAAAACATGAAAATGTAAAAATGGATGAAATACTTAAGAATTATGTAGGTCATAATAAGAAGAGGCAAAAAAAAAAAAATTGATGATGTACAATGTTATAATGTATTGTATAAGACAGGTCATTGTATAATATTTTTGATGTATAAATATTTTTGAATGAGTTCTTTCATACTTGGTTATAAGTTGTCAGAAGATGAATGTCAAGAAATATGTTTCTTTATCAATTTTTTGTGTTTCTAATGTGTTTGCATGAACTTTAATGTGTTTCTATCAACTTTTTTATAGTAGATATATTGGGTATTGGGGAATGGAGAGTGATGTGAAAGGGGCAAGGGCCATAAGAGCTTCCACCTTCACGTGGTTGGCCCTATTTAGTAGAGAATAATTTAGGATTTGGATAGTCTTGGATCAAACCTCCCTTGTTCCAACAGACGAACAACTAATTCAATGTTGACTTCATTGTTGCTCCCTCAAATCAAGGAATGTTTGCTCCAAGACTTGAATACTCCAATAAATTATTCTTGAAACCAAGAGGAGCTCATTCAAGTATTCATTAACCTCACTCTTGTCTAATTTTTATTTAGTCATAAAAATGTTTCTTAATTTATTTTATAATTTTGTTTATTCTTTATATACATTTAACACAATTTATGTACATTGCAAGTATTCTTATTCAAAAAAGTTTTCATCCACAAATGTAACATGGTAGGAAAGAAAGCGGATGAATTTCTCCTCTTGAGTAGTCATTCCCTGTCAGGTGTGCACCCTACCTTTTGCATTTCATAAAATATATTCAAATATTGTGTATAATGTGTGATTGTGATATTGTTATTCTTATGTTTTATATTTTGTTAATATTTATTTTCTTGCACATGTTTATCAAACTCTTTAAATATTCAAGCATTGGATCGTGTTGTTGAAATTCCAGCACAAGAGGTTGTTTTGGCTAAAAGATAGAGTTTGATTTTTTAACAGAATTTGTCTTCTGAGTCCCTCATACTTTGCTACTATTGTTATTTCTCATTTTCTCTAAAACTATGTTCTTTGTTTAATATCCTTCTCCATAGCCTTGATATTTAATGGGTTACCTTGGAAGGCAAACCATCACAATGATTCGTTTAATCTTCTAAGATTTTTGGACTATTCAATCAAATTTATAAAATAATAAATACTTATTATAATTCCTTACAAATAGATTCTAATTAGGATCCAATAATGATCACACCTCCCCATTTGCAAGCTTCTGGTCCCCAAAAGCCTCAATCCCCTTCGATCTTCTTCTTCCTCTACATTTGTTTGCCTATATCCTCTTTTTCCATTGGCTAGTATTTGATAAGTCTCTAATAAATGGTGATTTTTTTGCAGGATGGAAGAGAAGAATTAAATAGGGGCTACCTTTGGCATAAGCCTATTGTCCAACTCAAGTTTGGAGATGATATTCTTTGTTGCAATAAGTCAGTAGACAACCATTGCTTGTTGGGATGTAGGTGAAAACAACTTGTCTTTCTCTTTGACCTCGAATCTCCAAGATTTCATCTTCATTGTTTTCTTCTTGGGATGGAGTTTTAGGTGAAGCTACCAACATTTTTCCTTTCAATGTCCATTTAATCTTTAGTATTTGAAATATCCCTACATGCATTGCTTGGTTTTCTAGAGTTTCGATACTTGTGAGCCTTATGACCTATTTTATTGCAACAAAAAGGAACCAAATGAGCTACTCCATACCATTTTGGTTTGTGATGATGCTTTCTAGTTTGGTTGATTGGTTAGTTGAGAAATCAAGATGCTTGTATATGAGGGTAGATTTCTCTTAACTTGATAATTACATGTGACTGTTTGTTGGCTTCTTATTAAAATTTAATATTATCTTCATCAAAAAAATTACTCAAATGTACAAAACATGAGGATCACAAGAGACAAAGAACACAAAAAATTAGGCTCCAAGCCATCGCAAAACCCCAAAAGGGGAAAACCGAAGAAAATCATCTTCTTATAGAATCAGATCAAAGTGAGATATCCAAAACCCAAGACCAAGATCAATACTGCCACAAAGACCCAACTCAACCCTCCTATAAACCATCTCCAACAAGTCAAAGTCAACTAAATTTAAAGTCAACCAAATTCAATTGAATCCATTGTGTCATCAAATAGTTCATCAAACGCAGTATGGAGCCAAACTTCCTTATAATCCTTCACATCTTCTTCCTTCGCACAACAATAGAGTTCAACTTCATGTTCTTCATCATATCAACTTCTAAACATCAGTAGTATCAGCATTAATATTGTCAACCCAAACAATATGTTCCTGAATCGAATAGTCAGGGCTACCTCTTTTTGGCTAAGGTGGGTGAAATTATTATTTTGTGTTGCAATCTAATTGACTTCGTCTTATTTATTCTTAATTTTCATGTTTTTCCATGTTCTTCCAATTCTTCCATCTGTTAATCAATCTCAGATAGATCTTGTCTTGACCTACAACCTTTATTAGAAGGTTGTGAAAGAAAAAAAGGGCAAAGTACAAACATAATAGCAATAGTAGTAATCAAGAATATGTAGAGTACTTACCTTTTGTGGAAGGAAATCTCCCTCTCAATCTTGGACTTGTTAACGAACCTTGTTCTCACATTAGCATGATGTCATTTTTGTTATCATCAAGAGTTAGATCTGCTTATTACAATGGAAATGATTAGATAGGGTTTTGTTCCTAGGATTATCTAACTCAAAAATTAGTTAGGGTTTACAAACCCTAGATTCTCCAAAGTCTTCAAGAATGTGATGTAAGAATTTCAAATTCTACAAGCATACTAGAGAGTTAGTTGCAAAACCCTATACCCGTGATTTCAATTTGACCATAAAAACCTAGTCCTTATATGCAGGGATATATTTCAAATTTTATATTAACAAGCTCTAGCATATCTAAATATGACACTAACTTTCAAAAGACCATAATATCGTTAGCTTGTTTCTCATGTAAGTTCACCATGATCTAGATAACTACACATTACATGCAAAATACTTTGAAAGACAAAAATTATACATACCTCTTTTGACCTTAACTTATCCCTTCTTGGAGACATTGACTTTTCACCATTTTTCATGTACCAACTTAATCCAACAAATGAGATTCATACAAACCACAAAAAATTCTTTGAGTTGTTGGCTTCGTCTTGTCTGCATAGATAGGTCAGCTTCAATGATATAGTAGGTTCTTCTCTTATGTATTGGAAGGTAGGTAACATAGTTGCTTCTTATACTTGTGCTTCATAAGACTTCACATATATTTTCATAAATTTCGAAATGCCTTATCCTATGATTTCATTTCTTCCTTCTAATTAGCCAAACGAAGTCAGCTTCAGCATCAAATTTGGTTGCTTATATGATGAGTCTTAGAATTTTTAATGACAAAAATCTATTATGTCTATATTGTTGCAACCAGGTCTTATTAAAGAGGTTAAAAATTGATCTCAATCCTTTGTCCTACAATCTAGGATATGAACCACATATTCAGTCTTCAAAAGAGATATATTATATATTTTTCTTGTCACAAGATATGAACTTTATGCGATTTCATTTTTTCTTATCACAATCCTTACTACAACTAGATATTTTAGGTTTGGATTTATATTGGTAATTTGATTCTTTTTCAGAGGTACAATCTTCATCATTTTAATAGTTTGGTCTTTATTTACAATAATTTTAGTTCCTTCCACTAGATACTCCAGAAAAAATGTCACATGTTTGTCATGTAGAAATTTACTAGAGAGAACTAACTATTTACTGAGAGAAAAATTAAACACAACATAAATCATAAAATTCAAACACAATATGTATAGTGGTTACCCTAGGAAAACCCCAAGTCCGAGGAAAAACCCATACTAATTTAATTCCATTAGCCTTGCCCAAAACCCTAGCCAACCTGGCCAATTAAGCCTTCACCACCACCTCCTTACCCTACCTTACAATGAAGTATTATTAGCCTTTTTAAAGGCTCCATTACATGGAATCCCATGGGAAAAAATCATGGGTACACAATACCACGCACCCAAAACTAGCATTGTTTGACTTGGTCAACTTTGACTCTATTCCCAATTCAATATTACCTAACATTCCCCCTTAAACCTTGACTTGGGGTCTCTTTGACTAAATCATGTCGAAGAATCTAGGGAAAGCAGCGTATTGTGATTCTTTTTTACCTGATAAAAATTTGTGGAGTATTTTACTTTTCCTTATTAGCTTATTCTTATTCTTCTTATTATTAGTGCAAATGTGTGTACTTCATCAAACTGCTACCAAAACATAATTAAAAAAACACAAGATGTTGGCAATCTGTCAGGGCCAAAGCCTCTCTTCTCTTGAGAGGAAAACCGTTTAGTGAATTTCTCTTATTGAAGCTTCTATTGATCAATTTCAAACCCTAGACCCCTGATAAAAGTATCCTCCAAGCACAAGTCAAGTCTTCCCTCCTTTTTTGCATCTTATACTTTGGCACTTCATCCTCTTTCTCCCGACACTTCAGTTTTGTTTCAACTTGTTAGTAAACCTTGTTTCTCTTACTCTAGAGAAGAGCCCTTTGATGAGACCCCTTTTCTATGATGGTTCCTTTCTTATTTTCACTAATCAAGTACTTGGATGATTGTAATGGGAGCAATGTTATGACAGTAGAGACAACCTCCTTTTTCCCTTACACATGTGACTATAATGGGCCTTAGAACAACCCTCTTAAATTCACTTTTCCTCGTTGGTCCTTCACTTGAGTGAGTGGTATCGTAGGCTTGGATTGAGCCCTAAACAATGAGATATGGTGAGTTTATAGTGACTATTGTCATAACCACAGGAAACCTTCTTTAACCTCGCATGTGTGGTTGTAGCTGTCCTAGAAATGATTTTCTTGACTTTGGTTTTATACCCTTCTTCCTCGTTGTCCTTGGAGACCTTATAGACTTCTCTTTTCCTTCCTTTCTTGTCTTTTCGCTTCATTGATTTCAGAGGTTGAATCCATACATTGTAGAGGAGTGGACAACCTCTATATATAGAGGATTGTCCCTCCATTTAGGCCGGCTTGTAGGTCGATTTGGTTGACTTCTTGTAGGTTGACTTGTAGAGTGGACTTAGAATGGTTCTTTGGTGGAGTTGTATGCTTGAATGAGATTCTTGATGGTGCCATTTCTTAGAGCATACTTGTGACTTTTCTTAGAGGACTTTTTATGACCCTAATACATATTTATACAAGGTGTAGCATGCCCTTAAGGTCTTCAAACTTTTATTTTGACTCACCTATAGCACTTTAAATAGTGCTAGACATATTTCAATGAGCAAGAAACTCATTGACATGTATTACAAAAATAATATTTCTTTTCTTGATTAAATACAAATATCAAAAATACATTTATGAAGACCGATACCAGTTATATTTCCTTCAATGCTCCCTCTTAACTAGGGAGATATTCATACAACATTACAAGTTGTTTCGCTCTTATCGGTCTTGAGGAATTCACATAAGAGAAATCAGATTAGCAATCCATCTATTATAGCATCATATCCATCAGCATTGTCATAGTGCAAGGCCTTGACTAACAGCTCCATCTCTCTACGAGGCCATGAGCTACAATGCTGGTGAGACCAATGAATTATGAACACCTTCATCATTGTCTTTAAAGGTACATACCCACCTAGCTATTCTCTGAGTATGACCTTGTAGGACTATTCCTATCTTGGGTTCCCAACCCTTAAATAATATCGGTCCTCTTGCCTACTCTTTTCCTGGATGCTCTACACATCCTCAAAGAGTATCGAATGCCAGACAATTACCCAATCCTCCCATTCTTTCTTCCCAAGTGAAGACAATAATTTTGTGTCTATCTTGTATCCACATTTCCATTCATGGCCTTCATCTAGACTTACAATTGTTAGTCCTGGTCTAGTGCATGACCCATGAAATGGAAAACACAATTGTCACTCCTTTGTAATCAAGGGTGATCCAAAACTCCCTCTTGATCAGGGACCTATCAAAGCTCCCTCTTAACTAGGGACTCTTTCATTCATAAACAACTTCTTCTTTGGGTGTCCTTCAGCTACTTGATCTTCTTCCTTTCTTTGATGTCATGAAGTCTTTGTTCAGACTTCTTCTAGGTAGGGCACCATCCATCAATCACTTTCCTCCCTTCCTCCCTTTATTGTCATGTCATGCTTCCTTCGTGTAAAGTGGCTTTCTTGTCATTCATCAAGTTTTCTTGTCATCTTGACTACTCTTTTTTCATCTTGTCCATGCTTCGGAATATTCTTCTCATGGATTCTTCATTGTACTTGCATGTTTACATGATTTGACCTAGTATCCCATCATGAATTCATCTTGATATTGCTTCAAAATTTCTTTTTATTTTTTTGAATGGCTTTGACATCTCTGTAGAGTAGAATCAGTTATCTACACCTTTTATATCTCCAAGGCTTTCATAGGTGTTGAGGGTCCTTTCATCCTTTATCATATTTGTCCTGCCTTCTTTCAGGGGATATATTCAAAGTAACTTGTCATATAGTGATTCTTAGTGATCATGGTGTTCTTCCACATGCTTTATCTCTTTCTTCATTTTCTTCTTATTAGATAGATAGGTCAACCATATAATGCTTCCTATGAGAGAATTCCTTCATTTCTTTCTTCCTAGAATTGTCAGCATTTCTTCTTGCTTCTCAGTCAACAATCTTATGCTCTGTTATGAAACGGACTTCAAGAAAGATAGAAAAGATAGATCAACGCCTTAGAATTCAGCCTCTTCGAGGGGGCAACCTCCTTTACATTACATAAATGAACAATTCTTGGATGATTCAAATGAAAATACCTCCTCTCTATATATAGGAGTCTAAGGGGGGTTATAACATAATCAGAGCCTACATAACAATAATAATGTGAAGGCACAATAATAACAATAGTGGGCTTCTATGGGGCACAATAGTAACAATAAGGGCACTAAATGGGTATATCAATATAATAAGTGGGTTGTACTAATAACAATAAGGGGTTACACTAGTAGTATAGGGGCCTAACATGCCCCTCTCCTTCAAAAAGTGATGTCCTCAATGCTTTAGTAGTTCTTGATGCTTCTGTATAAAATTATTGTCCTCCCATGTGGAATCTTCAGTGGGTAAATTCTTCCACTTGATGAGATACTCTGAAATTTATCGATTTCGTAGCTGTCGGGTTCTTGTTTCTATGACTACTCCAGGTTCCAATATGGTTTTTCCTTCCTCTTCAATTTCTAGCAATATTGTTTGAATTGGGATCTTTTGAAACTTTTGAATAAGTGGCCATACTT
>APFE030115285.1:66595-82442 GCA_000404065.3 Pinus taeda | reverse complement strand
AGGGGGTTATAACATAATCAGAGCCTACATAACAATAATAATGTAAGGGCACAATAATAACAATAGTGGGCTTCTATGGGGCACAATAGTAACAATATAGGCACTACATGGGTACATCAATATAATAAGTGGGTTGTAATAATAACAGTAAGGGGCTACACTAGTAGTATAGGGGCCTAACATGATCCTTATGTGAGCATCTTCTTTTGTTGACCTTCATTGCATTGTAGTACATGCCTTCGAGCATGTTCTTGGTGAAAGAGATTCTTTCATACTTGGTCATGTTATAGAACTATTACCATGACTCAATAATATACAAATGATAACATGACTAAACATGTGATGTATACATACTTCATTTTGATTCTCCTTTGATCATCCTTTGGTGTGGCCCTTCTTGCTTCATCTTAGCTTTCTTGCATATCATCCCTTTTCTTGAATCCCATGAATGTTTTTCCCAATGAGACATTTGCTTTGGTTCATGAATCTTCTTTTGGATAATCCATCATAGGATCTTAAAGATCCTTGCCTTGAAAATGTTTCTTTTCTTTTTGATGATGGAGGTCTTCTAAGATTCTTAATCATGATCAAATTTTTCTTTCATCATCGATGAGGTCCTATACTAGGTAGGCTTCTTCTACATGAATATCTTGAGCTATAACTATCATGCTCCTATATTCTAGAAGATATTTCTACCCATGCATTTTGTTCTTATTATAAATGCTACATTTTCATGAGTATCTAGAACTCTTTATACATCATGTTTCTAGATTCTAGAGGATGGTTCTAGCCATGCATTAGTATTCTATTTCTACATGCTCCTATACTACTCAAAACTTTCAAATAATTCTAGAAGTAAAGAGTTTGACCTAGTCATAGTATAGATCTGGAGGATCTTCCTTCTTTTCCTTCTTTCCTTCTTCTTTCATCTCTTGAGTTATGTGAGCTGCTTCCCTCTTTCTTGGTGTTGTTGTCTATCTTAAGCTTAGGACAATTCCTTTTGTAGTGTCCATATTATGTGCATCCAAAACATTGGATTTTAGACATGTCTATGTTGTTTGTTCTTCGTGGACCAAACTTGCTAAATTTACCCTTTCTCTTGGCCATGGTAGAAAATTCTTGCTCCTTTGATCCCACATCTTCCTTTGCCTTAAGTCTAGTTTCCTCTTTTCTTCATAGAGACCACATTTCACTGATAGTGGTGGCTTCCTTCTTGGCATATATGCTTGATGTGAAGTTGCCCCAATCCTCAGGTAGATCATTGAGTACTACATTTGTCATCTCTCTGTCAGACATCTCTTCCCCAAGCTCTTGAATTTGATCTCTCATTTCAGAGATTCTCATGAAGTAGGGAGCTATTCCTTCCTCTATTTCTTCATCTTATATAATTCATTTCTTACGGATATTACTTCTCTAGTTCTAAATATCGAGAATATCTCTACTAGATTATCATAAATTTCTTTCGATGTCTCAAACTTGGAGACATAAGGAATGAGAGAGTCTTTGATTGATTATATCATAAACATTTGAGCTCTTGTCTCATCCTTATTTTACCTGGCTAAGGATTGAGTTTTTTCCTTAGCAGGGATAGTGAAATTCCCTTTGACATGCTCTAGGATTTCATTCTCCTTGAGTAGTAGATCAGTCCTCTTCTTCCATTCAAGAAAGTTATTAGTACTACCAATTTATTGTTTTCTTTGCAAAAATACATTGATGTATATTCAGGAGGGGATATGTACTTACTTGAGAGATTTTGAGATGTAACGGATTTGATTCCTCCTTGAAGACTTGATGGCTTTCCTTCCCTAGATCTTGATGCTCTTCAAGCTGCCTTCTCTAAGTGGACTTGCTTGATGATGGGATTTGCTTGAAGACATATAGCTTGATGTAGATCCTGCTTCAATCTACTCTTCTTTGTAGGTGCCTTTATTTAAGGCTCTTCTTATAGCTTTGTAGACCTCCTTGATGAATGATGGATTGTATACCCTTCTTTTCCTTGAAGTTATTGAGACTTCTAGGCTTGATGCTTCAACTTTGTAGATGCTTCTCCTTGATGAGTGTTCTTGAGTTTCCCTTTCCTTGATGTGTCACTTTATCCCTGATACCATGTTGAAGAATCTAGGGCAAAGTAGTGTAGTGTGATTCTTCATTACTTGATAACAATTTGTGGAGTATTTTTACTTTTACTTATTAGTTTATTCTTCTTATTATTATTATTAGTGCATTTGTGTGTACATCATCAAGCTGCTACCAAAACATAAAAACAAGAACACAAGATGTTGGCTCTCTGCCAAGGCCAAGACCTATCTTCTCTTGAGAGGAAAACCCTTTAGTAAATTTCTCTTATTGAAGCTTTTATTGATAAATGCCAAACCCTAGACCCTTGAAAAAAATATCCTCCAAGAACAATTCAATTATTTCCTCCTTTTCTGCACCTTATACTCCAGCACTTCGTCCTCCTTCTTCCAACACTTCATTCTTCTTTCAACTTGTTAGTAAACCTTGTTGCTCTTACTCTAGAGAAGAGACCTTTGATGAGACATTTTTTCTATGATGGTTTCTTTCTTCTTTTCAACAATAAACTAACTTGGATGACTGTCATGGGAGGGTTGTTATGATAGCAGAGGTAGCCTCCTTTTCCCTCACACATGTGACTATAATGGGCCTTAGAACAACCCTCTTAACTTCACTTTTCCTCCTTGTCCTTCACTTGAGAGAGTGGTCTTGTAGGCTTATATTGAGCCCTAAACAATGAGATAAGTTGAGTTGATAGTGATTGTTGTCATAACCATAGACAGACCTCCTTAACCTCATGTCTGTGGCTATAGTTGTCCTAGAAATGATTTTCTTGACTTTGGTTTTGTACCCTTCTTCCTCATTGTCCTTTGAGACCATATAGACTTCTCTTTTCCTTCCTTTCTTATTTTTTATCTTTGCTGATTTCAGATCTTGAATCCATGCATTGTAGGGGAGTGGATAGCCTTTATATAAGAGGATTGTCCCTCCATTTAGGCCGACTTGGTTGACTGCTTGTAGGCCGACTTGTCGAGTGTACTTCGGATGGTTCTTTGGTGGAGTTGTATGATTTAATGAGCTTCTTGATGGTGCCATTACTTGGAGGAGACTTGTGACCTTGCTTGGGCGAATTCTTATGACCCTAATACATATTCATACAAGTTGGAGCCCTTAAGGTCTTCAACCTTTTCTTTTGACTATTTGACTCACCTATAGCACTTTAAATAGTGCTAGACCTATTTAAATGAGAAATAAACTAATTGACATATATTATAAAAATAATGTTTCTTTTCATGATTAAATACAAATACCAAAAGTACATTTATGAAGACTGATTCTAGTTACATTTCCTTCAACAAATCCGGCCAAACATGCCAAGTGAGTCATACCCCTCACACTCTCCCTTACCCCCCTCAAATTTTATACCCAGGGTGTCTGCATGCCCCCTTATCACCTAGGTATAACACCAAAATTTACTAGCAAATGCCTAGGCGTAGGCATGCCTTACCAGTTCTTACAATAGTTTTCCCATTTACCTGCAACAATTATGAATTCATTATAATAACAATATTTTTTTTCATTGTTATTATTTCCAGAACTGACATCTCTCTTTTGCATATAAATTATTTCTCTTCTCAAACATCATTTAACATGTGTTCCCTCTAGATAGATTTAACTAGGCCTATGGCCCACTACCCTCGGCCTTGCAGCCCACTGTGGCCTCCTCCAATCAGTTATGTGTTTCATTCTCTAAATGGTTTGAGGGACACATTTAGGTAACATCTTAAACAAACAAAAAAAATTATCTAAATATTGCCTTCCATTGGGTAGTGCATATGTATGAACTTCATGATGCGTGGGGTCCCCTCATTGTATTCAACCCAATTACAGCAGCCTTTGGACATCCTCAATCACCATGTATGCACTCACATCGACCATCATCACATTGAAAACTTTGGTCATTGTGGTTGCACTCACATTATCATTATTTCCATACTTTTGTTGGTTCCTTCAAGCATTCTAGATGATATACTCTTATGTTCATTCCATCTCCCAGCTGGAAGACTTGAGTTTCTCCCTTGAAATGACCTAGAGCAAACTGGAGCCTGGAGTCAAACTAGAGCATCCTCTTCCAGTAGCCACATATTGGTGTCCAACTCATGAGGAATCATCAATTATGTTGATTCGCAACTCCTTTTCGACTCTCTGGTGCTCCTGCTCCTTATTCTGACAGTTCCTTACATCACTTATAAATACCGAAAACTCTTTGTTGTTAGATAAATCCATATTCACCCAGACTTTCCAATCCATATATCTTTCTTCCTAGAATCTAGCAGTGTTAGAGGCCACCCTCTTGGATATGTGAAATATGATAGACTATTGTTGCTCATCCTTGCAAAGATTTGATCATTGAAATTGTTGCTTTTTTAGGGACAAGTTGGGCCCTCATTTATACCTCCTGGGACCACTCTTGCTACGACAAGGACAAGAGAAACCCTTTTTTATCCCTCCTGACACCTCTACTAATACTTCAATCACTACTTCACAATGATTTCACATTATAGAAGTCACATTGGGTGAGAAAATTCTCATGCAGAGGAAGATCCACAACCTTCTCTTGTCCTTCCAATGTTTGCACTACCATTCCAATGCTAAATCCTATTCCTTCAATGTCATGGCCCTGATCTCATCCTACGTAGGTTGCTCCACTTTCTCCAAGATCCCATACTCAACAATTTTATCCATCACTAACCACAGCATCTACCATGCTTGAGATTGTCAATGTTTCCTTGTTAATCTATGATTAGATATCTGCATCCACCAGACCAAACAAACCCTTGGCAACAGAGTTGTCCCTTTGAAGCCAAAATAGCTCAAATACTAGATGTAGAAAATTACCAGAGAGAATTAATTATTAACTAAGAGAAAAATTAAACACAACAATAATCATAAAAGTCAAACATAATATGCACAATGTTTACCCTGGGAAAACCCCAACTTCAAGGAAAAACCCAGCCTAATGGAATTCCATTAGCCTTGGCCAAAACCCTAGCCAACCTGACCAAGTGAGCCTTCACCACTCACCTCCCTAGCCCACCTTACAATGAATTCTTCCTATACTTTTTAAAGGATCCATTACATGTAATCCCATGGTATAAATCCATAGGTACATAATACCATGTGCCCAAAACCACCATTATTTGATTTGGCCAACTTTAAATCTATTCTCGAATCAAGTTTTCCTAACATGTCATTCACTGTAATATGGTCAACTTCAGCAGTCAACAAACTTCTATCTAGCATATATTATGTAACGTCCCTCAGTTTCTCTCTTATAATCACAAAACTATGTACATTAGAGCTTCATATATAGAAGATAGTGTCATGGAATTTGCATTCTTATGTAGAGAAATAAATTCAGATATTGTTTTTGGACTTATCACCTTCATGTCTTTGAGTTTCCTCTCAATTTTCCATTAGCCTTAGATGTGTGTGTTTCCAATTGTATTCTTAGTGAGCTTCGGATGCTTTAAAAGAGTGTTTCCATAAAGTTTTAGATTTCTTTGGATCGTGGTTCTTTCTTCAAAGAGATATATCACGGTACCATAATTTGTTACCAGATCTGTTATGTCACAAAGATCAACTAGTGATTTGATGCTTTGCCACTTATTTTCAATCCCTTCCATGGATTTTCGGTCTTATAGATGATCACATAGTTCTCGCCCTTTTGGTTCCACAGAAATATTATGTACATGAGATAGAGAGGATCTCGACCGACAAGTAAACCTTGTTTCAGTAGTTTGAATGTCAAGAGGTTTAGGATGTCGGTCTTGGATTTTTTAAAGAGATTTTATATTTTCATACTTATGCCCTATAGAAAAATTTGTCTCAAAACCTTGCATATAAATGCAAAAAACAATGCTACGCATAAGATGCCACAAAACTTGGATTCACGATGAGCTCAGAGAAATGTTTCCATAATAATTTCAAATACAATAAATACATTAAAGAATTGTCATAGTGGTTTGAATTGATATTATATTCTTATTTTCTTACTTGAGTTAGGATATATGTATCTCTTCTTATCTATTTACACTTCTACCTACATTCGTCTTGTATGGATAGCTTGGTGTTGTAAATTATTTGGTCTTGAACAGATGCTTTAGATCTCAGATATGACCACAGACTAGGATCTTGTACTTTCATCACTCTCATTACAGAGCTCAGATATATAATCTTCAAAATCCATTGAAGTCATTGCTAATATCGTATACAAGTTGCATACTTTGACCAAGCTTTTGTATCCTTGTTTTTCCTAAGGCTTTTCCCTTTATTCTTCCATGGTGCTCCTACCTTTACCGTAGCATAGTGCATGTAAAAACTTAGATGTATGCCATCATTAGTACCGTAGATAAGTCTCATGTATGCCTCAAAATGGTTCGTATTGTTGCTTCAGGAGTCTTTGCATCACAAAGAGAAAGTATGTCATAGGAAATTCACTTAAAACATGTCTTGATAATCACAATGTACGAATGGATGATGCCACTGAAGATACACTCTTTCAATGCCTTAGATACAAACCTAAATTATTCTTATTAATTGTAAACTTTATGCTTCATAGATTAATGACATAAAATTGGTCTTCGTTCTTCAAGAATTTTGATGAGTTTTGATGACCTTCTTTATTTTCTTTGATATAGAGAGATATAGTTGTCTGCATGTCCAGCGTATTTAATGCTAATAGCCTCATAAGACTAACCATTTCCAAATTAATCAAGTTAAAGTAGATGTTGGTGAGGATGGGTGAGGCGATCAATCCCTGTGCAATTCCAACCCTTGAGTTAGTGTATTCATTACCTCGTTACTCAGTTATTTACTCCTTACTCACCCAATATCGTGGTTATCCTGATTAGGAACTTGAACTAACACCAACAAAACTTCCTAATGTGATTGATGCATGAACCAACTTGTGGGAATCACTAGACATATTTGAAATAGAAAAAGTTGGGTCATTGGTTCATATACATTGTTGGTCCATAACTATTAATCATTTGTCATAATCATGCATCATGGGATTCTCTATCTAAATTACAAATGGATTTCACATGGATTCATAAGGAGAAATACCTCGACAATCAAGGAACATAGAACATCATGGAATCATTGGAATGTATACATCCTCTGCCCCACGGGCTTAACCAAAACTGATGTCATTGAGGCAAGAACTCCATCTATATCTAATTCCTTTTATGTTTACTCTACTATGGATGATACCTTTTCTCCCTACACTGGAGAAACTGGAATGGAATCTTTCTTTGATACTTGGCAATCTCGATTTTCATCTACATAATCTACTGCTAGTGGGACATCTCCAACATAAGTTTCTTCACACTGCAAGGGACAAATAACACTATGGAATACCCTGTGATCATAGGTTCCCTGGATGATTCCATTGATCTTGGCCCCACTTATGCAACGTTCTTTTCATATTCCCTCCTAGTTTTCCAACAACTTAAAAAATCCTTGGAGATCAGCAGTGATTACATCTAACCAGTTTTCACCAGCAAGATTGATAAGGAGGCCCTTGTAGTCAGTGTTCATGTAACATATGGTGATGAGATGACCCCTATTGACATTTTAAGGAAAAGAGTTAAAATACTTTATTTTAAAGCTCATTTTTTTCTTGTAGTTGATCATATTGGGTGGTGATGTGGCCATCGATGGCAGAAGCCACAAACATTCTTGGTGAAATGGAGGCACCTCATACAATTATCTTTAAAGTAGATAAATGTAGGATGAAATTTCAATGACTTTGAATTGAGAAATAGAGGGAAGATGAAAAGCTTTATGGATTTTTCCATTGAAGATTTTATGGGTTCAAACTTCAATAAATTATAAATATCAAATGATGCATTATTTTATGTATGACCTACTTTCATGTCATTGATTTCCATAATGACTTAACAACTTAATGGAAGTGGAAGGTGATGAGCCTCATAAATGGGTAATTATATGGGCTCATTTTACCTCATAACCTAGTCAAATCAACCATTCTCTTAGCTTATTGTATGATTTTCTGATTATATTTATACTTATAGAGTGAGTTGAGTTAGATATGATGCCATGTGGTCTAACATGTGTTTAATGTAGATTATTGATGATTTTTGAGGTCAAAGTCAAGGATCCAGTGGAAAAATGGCAGAAATAACTCAAAGTGGACAAACGAGAGGACTTATAGGAGGGAATCCCCCTCATTTATTACTCCTCACTTCAAATTCCCCTTCATTGAGCTCATAGCACAAGCAGCCAAGTCATGCACTAGAAGGCAGCCGAGCAAGTCGAGGATGACTGATGATTATCTCGAGTTTTAGGAGCCAAGCCTCCCTAATTTTAAAGAAGATATTGGAAGCTTCATTTGTATAAGTAGATAGGCTTAGGGCCTCACTAGGGCTGGATTTTTGTTGGATTTTTGTTGTACTTTTGCTTATACTCTGCTCAACTTCGAGCTTATTATTTTGACAGTTTCATGTAATCTTGTTATTATTTTGGAAATAAAGATGGAATCCTTTTTGAGCTAGCACTGAGTTACCTCAGAGGGCTGAAGCTCTTGGTTTCGGGCCCAATCCAAGCAACCAAGCTCCTCTTTGCTTGTATTTGTATGTTTTATTTCAGTTTGTAGATTAGGTTGCTGTTACATGAATTTCTTTTATGGTCAAGAATAGGTTGCTTTTGATGATTCAATAGTTTTATTCCATTCATAGTTTCTATAGCAGGTTAAGCAGTGACAAAGAAAAGATCCAAAAGGCTAGAAAAAAAACCTTGGCCTCTCTTCCTCCCTCGAGGACCATGCTTTCAGGCAAAGACCCTCTTACTGCCCCAAAAACACAGATTTTCCTCATTCATAGGACTTCTAGTGTTTACAGCTTTTTAGTAATAGTCTAGTTTCTTTTGCTTAAAAACTTCTTCATCATGCTCACTTCTTTATTTACCATAGTCTTCTTCCATGCTTTCCTTTCTTGTAGCAGTTATCAGCATTTCCTTTCATAGATCACAGTTTATATTAGTTTGATGCAAAACCCTGCTTTTCTAGATGCACTTATTTCATTGCTTGCTTAATCCCATTGGTTTACTATCACTTGTTTACGTAGCAGATATCTTCTAGTAGCAGGCTAGCCTATCAGCCATCCCATCCTCCATCTGATCCCTACAGGTTGCCCAAGTCTCCCCTCAATTCTGCCTTAGTTTCCTGCATTTTCCATAGAATTTCTTCCTCTTTCCTTGAGCAAATCCAATCAACTTTCTCTCTCCTAATCATTCTTGGTAGACCCTAGGTGCCCTAATACTTCATTCGAACCTTCATCCACCTTTTCCACCCACTCTCACACCCTCAAAACATCCAAAACTGCTCTCGACCTCCTCCTGTAGGCCTCTCGTAGAACGTTGTTTTTCCTCCTGTAGATCTCCTGTGTCCTCCTGTAGATTTTCTTATAGGCTTTCTTTTGAAGACTGAGTGTGGGAAAAGCCTTCAAAATGCCACCTGAGACCTCCTATTACCCAACCACACCATCCTACATCCTCTCAAGTCTCAAAACTACCCTTCAACACCACATACTCGCTGCCACATTCACAAACAATAAATCACATGCATGTCAAATTCACCTAAAAATACATAAAAATCCAAAAAGATGTTTTTTGCTCATTTGCTTCCAGAAATAGCTTAGTTAGATGTTGTTTACTTCCTTGAATAGGTAATGGAATTCTTGTCATGGTTTTCATAGTGCTTTCTGCAAAATTAGGATTCATTGGTTTATTAGGATTTACTTGATTTGCTTTACATTTCAGTCTTTCTCTTTTCTGTGGTTAGAGTAGTATTTGTAGAGTAGTCTTTCTCTCCTTTCATCACATATAGAGCTTCTTATGGAATCCATAGAAGTTGGCTTGAGCTCCTAGTGATCTTGCCCTGGATGACCAAGTGACAACCTGCAGTAAGAACTAGTACTTGTGCATACAACACCGTCGCTTCCAAGTTTGTTACAAATTACCGAGTTGATAAGAGTGAAGTAGGTAGCCCAGGAGTTGCAGCATTATTGCTGCAATACTGGCGCTCACCATGCTTTTTGGTGTCATTGTCGGGTAAGCGTCAAAGTATTCTGTGATTACTACTTTCTTCTATTTTCTATTTCAACATTCTGCTAATAGTTTATTTCAGCAAAAATAGACTAGTCCTTTCTTTTCCTTCAAGTTATGCATTTCTTTACTTTCCTTTTCAATTCTGCAAATTTCATTTCAGCAAGAGTAGACTAGTCATTCTTTTCTTTCAATTTCTATATTTCCTTGCTTTCCTCTTCAATTCTACAAATTTCCATTCAACAAGTTTATTTCAGCTAGTTGTAATTTGTTTTGTTCAATCAAAAACAGTTTTTCAGGTA
Source organism: Pinus taeda (assembly GCA_000404065.3). Classification (NCBI taxonomy): domain Eukaryota; kingdom Viridiplantae; phylum Streptophyta; class Pinopsida; order Pinales; family Pinaceae; genus Pinus; species Pinus taeda. Next base: position 71,997 of record APFE030115285.1, on the reverse strand, counting down.
CTAGCAGTGTGGGAAAAAGAAACAAAAAACCAACCAAAAATATTTCCTTTCATGCCTCATAGGAATAGAGTTAACTCAGGAAAATTCTTGCCCAACACCCCCACTGCTTCACACAGCCAACCTTCTCTCTTCTTCAGTGGCTGCAATCAAGTAGAACCCTTAGGTGAACAGCCAGACATATTTGAAGAACCTACAGGGGAAGAAGAAGAAGAAAACATTCCTTTGAAGCCAATGGCTGAACACGTAAATGCTAGGGGGAATGGAGAGAGAATAGAGAGTACCTTTCCTATTCAGGAGACCAATGGGGACACCAAAATGAAGAATATAATCCCTTCCGCCCTACCTCATTTCCATGGTTTGACTACAGAAGATCTTGACACCTTTTTGTTTGATTTTTTTGTTATCTATCGAACCTATGACTATGAAGAAGATGAGAAAATTTTGAAACTATTCCCTTCTACTCTCAAGGATGTAGTATTGTGTTGGTTCATGGGATTACCCAGCAATAGCATCACAACTTGGGCTCAGATGCAGCAAGCCTTTAACAACAAGTATCAAGACTATTGTAGGTTAAAAGATACTAAAGAAGAAATTTTCCGAATGACTATAGGAAGTGATGAGTCCCTGGAAGAATATGAGGAGAGGTTCCAACTCAGTTACAAAAGGGTCGAGTGTACACTTGACCCTAAGTATCTGAAGCTAGTCCTGCTCAAGGGAATTCGGGAAGATCTTTTAAACACCCTCCATCTACCGGCCAGGGGAGATATCTACCGGTCGGGGGAGACATCTACCAACTATCCTATGAGGACATAAAGATTGTTTTCAAGAACCATTCTAGAGTAACCAGAAAGAAAGGTAGGGGGAGTCAACCCATAGCTAGTACCTCTTCCTCTAACTCATGCATTAAAGGAGAAATTGGAAACATGCTGGAAGACTTCAAGAGTGAGATGTTGCATACTCTTTCCATGCAAATGGATACATTGCATATCAAAATGAAACTAGAGGAAGCAGAGAGGGCTCCAGCCATTTTTTTCCCTAGATGCACCAGGAGGCATCCTAGGAATGAATGCCCATTGAACTCTATAGAGGTTTATTCATTCTGTGAAGAAAAGCATTCTACAGACAAGTGCCCTTCCTTACCCAAACTTAAAGTTGTATATCAAGGGGTTGAGGGAGTCACTAAAAAGTTCTATTACATAAACCAAAGGAGGTTGCATGGACCTAGACCATATCAGCAGGGGATACATGGGACATCTCAGGCATACCACAACCCCAACCAAGTCAATTCCATACCTTCTTGGGCCCCCCTGCTCATCCTTCCTGGTCCACACCTCCTCCTTGGTCCTTCAAATATGCATATCATGCCCAACCAGCCACCCATTCATTTCAATCCTATGTTCAGCCACAGCCTCAGTGGAATGCATCTCATCAAGGGTGGAGGCCCCAATACAACTCTCCTCCTACTCTTTTGCCTCCACCACCTTCCCAACCACAACTATTACCTCCTACTCCACCAAAGCAACGCCAAATGCATGCCTAGCCAAATCTGAATCCGAACAACAGACAGGCTCAGCAAGTGTGTAGTGGGGAACCATCATGCCCGATTTATCTTGTGGAGATTCAGGAAATTAACTCGTGATCTGGGAAATTTCTCCCAAATAGCTAGCCTCCACCCAGGGAGGTTAAGGAAGATAAAGAAGAAAGTGAACCTAAAGCAAATCCACCGTTTCCTGAGAGACTATCCGCAACAGTCCAGCCTACCCCAGAAGAAACTAAACTCCTGGGAGAATTGAAACATTTATGTGTGAAGATACCACTTCTCCAAGCCATAAAAGATGTGCCTGTCTACAATAGATTGATCAAAGAGAAGTGCTTTATGCATACAGGAAGGTGCAAGAGGGATGCCCCAACCATCAATGTCAAAGGGAAATTCCAACCTGATGTTGGGGCAGGTAATTTGTCCAAAATATCTAGACCCTGGAAGCCCAGTAGTCGATCTCCACATCAATGGCACCATGATCCCACACACCATGATTGATCTATGAGTTTCCATTAATGTGATGACGAAGGACACAATGCTCAAACTCAACCTCCGGGGCTCCTTGAGGAAGACCACGACCGTGCTACAACTTGTAGACCGCTCCACCATGACCCCTGAGGGGATTGTGGAAGATGTGATGGTCTCCATTGATTCTTTGGAGTACCTTGTTTATTTCTTAGTTCTCTAGCCAAAGGAAAAGATCACTTGGTATCCTCTCATTCTGGGAAGACCCTAATTAGCTACCGCCGATGCCTACATCAGTTGTCGAGTTGGGAACATGACCATAAAGAATGGGCATATGTCCAAGCAGTTAATCCTATATCGTCCTACCCAACCCTTGCTAGAATATGATCTACCTCTCTGGTTGGAGGAGGAAGATGAGGATGAACTCTATTCTACACCACTTTGGGCATTAGAAATCGCCATGGGGGGGAACCGTAATATGAGGATGATATGGTTGAAAATCTGATTCAGAATTCACCTCCCAGTGTATCACCATTAGAAGAAATAGTAAGAGAAACCCAAAACAACCCCTCAATTGATCTTTGTGCAGCCAAATCCACTCCTCTACATGTTAAGAATATAGGGTTTGGCCCAGAAAGAACTTTGAAAATCAATCCATCCCTATCCACTTCCCAGGAGAAGGAACTATGTATCTTGCTGAGAAAACACCTAGACGCCTTCGCCTAGAGTTATAAGGAGATGAATGGAGTGCACCCTTCAATATGTACTCATCATATATACATCAAGGAGGACTGCAAGCCAGTCATGCAGCCTCAAAGGAGGATGAATCTAGCACTTAAAGATATTGTTAAGGAAGAATTGCAGAAATTGCTTGATGCAGGATTCATCTATCCCATCTCTAACAGTGAATGGGTCTCTCCTTTGGTGCTAGTGCCAAAGAAAATTGGTAAGTGGAGAATCTTTGTCGACCATCGAGAATCGAAAAAAGCCACTAAAAAGGACCATTTTCCTTTACCTTTCATAGATCAAGTGTTAGACGGTCTGGCAGGGAAAAAGTTTTTCTCTTTCCTAGATGGGTTTAGTAGGTACAATCAGATTCAAATCAACCTGGAAGACCAAGATAAGACCACTTTCACTTGTCCTTGGGGTACCTTTGCATACCGGGTCCTTTTTTTTGGTTTTTGTAATGCTCCTTCCACTTTCCAAAGAGCAGTATTGAGTATATTCTCTGAATTAGTTCATGATGCAGTATATATATATACATGGATGACTTTACTCCTTATGGATCTGACTTTCAGGAAGTTTTATCTAACCTAGCAAAAGCTCTAGACAAGTGTATTGAGATGAACATGTCCCTCAGTCCAGAAAAATGTGAATTTCTGATGACTAAAGGGATCGTGCTAGGTCATGCAATATCTCAACAAGGACTACAGGTGGACCCCAACAAAATTGCCATCATCCAAAGGGTCCCACCTTCTCAAAATGTGAGAGATTTCAAAAGTTTCCTAGATTTAGCTGGGTATTATTGGAGATTCATTAAAGATTTCAGCAAGCTAGCCTCTCCTTTGTTTGGCCTCTTAGGTAAAGATGTCGAGTTCATATGGTCGGAAAACTGTCAAGAGTCCCTAGATACCTTGAAGAGCAAGATCGTGACTACCCCAATTCTGAGAGGCCCAGACTGGGCCCTACCTTTCCACATTCACACAAATGCCTCAAACAAAGAAATAGGAGAACCCTTGGGACAAATTGATGAAAAAATTCCTTATGCCATATACCTTATAAGCAAAAACTTGTCAAAGGTCGAGTTAAACTATACGGTGACCGAGAAGGAACTCCTAGCTGTCATGCATTCCTTAAACAAATTCAGACATTATATCACAGGCTATCAAACCTTTGTGCACACTGATCATGATGCAAGTAGATATTTAATTAAAAAACTGGATGTAAATGCTCACATTATTAGATGGTTGCTTTTACTGCAGCAATTTGATTTGACCATTATTGATAAGCGTGGTAAAGAAAACGTTGTTGCTGACTTTTTGTTTAGAGTAAATTTTCCTGCAGGTGAAGAAGGAATGGTGGATGACCAAATTCCATATGAACATCTGTTTTCTATATCAGTACTCTCTCTATGGTTTGCTGATATAGAAAACTACTTGGTTTCAGCACAGTTTCCACCACACCTTTCCTCAAAAGAGAAGGGCAATATAGTAAGGAAAAGCGCCCCTTTCACCAGGATTGGGGGAAATCTCTTCAAACTTGGCCCAGATCAAATCTTGAGAAGATGTGTCAGGGAGGAGGAAGTCTTTGATATCCTCTTGACCTATCATGATGGACCTTGTGGAGGTCATTTTGCAGCAAAAAGAACTACCTCTAAGATACTACAAGTAGGCTACTACTGGCCCACTCTTCATCGGGATGTGAGGAGATATACCAGCCAGTGTGATCAGTGCCAGAGGATGGGAAAACCTACTCCAAAGAATGAAATGCCCATGCAACCTCAAGTGACCTTTGAGCCATTTGTTAAGTGGAGCATGGACTTTTTGGGGCCTATCAGCCTTCCTTCAAAGCAGAAGCAATACATCATTGTGTGCACCGATTACCTGAAAAAGTGGGCAAAGACAAAAGCAATCAAAGTAGTGACAGAGGAAAAAGTAGCTGAATTTTTAGAGAGAACATATTCTACAAGTTTGGGTATCCAAGAGAATTGGTCACAGATCAAGGTAGTTATTTTACTTCCAATTTGATTGAAGACCTGCTCACACCTCATAGAATCAAGCACAAGACTTCGAACCCTTACCATCCACAAGCCAATGGGTAGGTGGAGGTCACTAATAGACCATTGGAAGGGATCCTGACAAAGGTAGTGAGCAGCAACAGAAAAGACTGGGCAGACATATTAGTTGAGTCCACTTGGGCCTACAATACAACTTGGAAGACCACTACAGGGTTCACACCCTATGAACTGGTGTATGGGAAGAAGGCTTTATTGTCAATAGAGTTTGAATTCAATACCTTGAGGATGGAAGCTCAACTGGACACAAAAAGAAATATTACTTCAGCTCAATGGTTTGGATGAACATAGAATGCAGGCCCTTCTCCATACAGAGGTAGTTCAGCTTTAGAGAAAGATATGGCATGACAAAAATGTCAAGGAGAAGCAATTCCAAGAGGGAGATTTAGCACTACTCTACATTTCAATATATAAAGATTTCAAGGGTAAGCTAAGGATAAGATGGATGGGACCCTACACTATGGAGAAATGCAATGAAAATGGTTCAGTTCTAATCAGAACCATTTATGATGAAGCCATCCCCATGCTTGTCAATGGACATCGGTTGAAAGTCTACAAGAAAACCCTCTCCAAGCAAGAGTTCATTGAAGATTTGAATAAGAC
>APFE030115285.1:21631-66233 GCA_000404065.3 Pinus taeda | reverse complement strand
AAAATAAAAAAAAATAAGGACTCAAGTGAAAACCTCCATGACGTGCTAGAGTCCCATCATTGGGTTGAAAACCTCTTCTGAGGCAACCCAGTGATGTCAACAAATAATAATAATAATAATAATAAGAGAGAAAAATAAGATCCCTGGGTGAAAACCTCCCTTGGAGGTGCCCAGGGCAGGCAATTAGGGTGAAAACCTCCCTAAGGCACCCTAGTTATTTTCAAACAAAAGAAAATGAATTTCCAGTTGCATTGCAGGTTTGCAGGAGGACTACAGGAAGAAGCAGAAGGTGCCAAGGGAGCCCTAAAACCAACACCAGCATCTATCCTACCTTCCCACACCTTTCTCCATCATTTTTGTCATTTTTTTCACCTCACTATGCTTATTTTTCAAAAACTGTGTTTTCTATAGGAGTCTGTGTTTTCTACAGGAGGCTCCTCTAGGAATTACAGAGAGCCTGAAATGGATATAAAAGGCAGTTTGAGGGGCAGGGAAGCTTAATAAAAAATCTATAAATCCTCCTACAGTCTTCAAACCTCCTTGCCATCATGTTCAAGCCTACATCACACCCCAAGCATCATTCTTCTTCCTGTCCAAGAAAAACATAGAAAAACAGTTTTTTAGGATAAGAAAAAATAAGAAAGGGAACAGCACCATCAACCTCAACTGAAGCCTGCCTATTACCTCTCCATCTCTATCTACATATCTAGCATCATCCTCACATCTCCAAGCACAGAAAGAAGCTGAAGTTCAAGGGGAGAAGTAGCTATAGGAGCTCCTGTAGGAATTCCTGTAGCAACAAGAAATCCAGCATCAACAACAAGAGGGTGAAAATATGAAGGTTGAAGAAGACATCTGAAGCTCAGATCCAGCCAGAGAAGAACATGCACAAGGCACAGCCACACATCAACAAGCAGATAGCATAGATCAAAAGAAACAAGGGCATGTAGCAAAGAGAAAGAACCACAACACCTCACAAGCAAATACATTCGGATCTCAAGTAAGTAACTAACCCGCTCCTCTGTTTGCATTTGTGTAATTAGAAGGCATGCAAAAGTAATGAGATGGTTGAAGTTGAATGAGGGAAAGGTGGCCAATTAACTTGGCCACATTCATCTAGTTGACTCCACTCATCCGAAGATGTCACCCACATGTGTGCACAGTCAACTCAAAAAGGATGTCAAGGACAAGTAGTGGAGGAAGTGTGAACTCCGACGCAATCATGAAGGATGATTATGAGGAAAAGGCCATGATGAAAAGGTAGGTGCGGACCAACAATCTGAATATGGCCAACGTGCACTTTTCCAACTCACCCTCCATCACTGGAAATATCCATAAAAAGTAATAAGTACTCCTCCCCGAGCACTCTCACCACCTTTTCCTTCATTCTCTCCTCATGCCCCCACAGCCTTGTAACCATCATTCTCCATTAATCTCTTCCATATTCTTGCTCTCGGTGTTTTCTACAGGAGCATCTACAAGGATTATATAGGAGGGACAACGGTCTTCGACAGGAGGGCTAGTGAGTTGTTTTGAAGGGAGAAAACATGGGTTTTAGCACAATTCTTGGGCTGAGGAGGCAGGTTCCATGCATACCCCCATTGAATATCAAAATATGCAAGCAATGGTTTAAATTCGAGGGTGAAATCAAGCCTTTAGGTAGAGGAAATACATTTAAAAATAATTAATAATAATATAATAATAATAAATAAAATAAATAATAAATAAAAATAAATAAATAAATAAATTATGCTTATTTCTTAAAAAACACAGTTTCTCTGGTTCTCTATTTTTCTTCAAAAATTGTTGTCTCCTTCTCCACATTTGGTTTCCCAAAGAAGAAAAAACAAAATGACAGAAGGTTTTATGAGGAAGGAGCCCACCAACTCCTCCAGGCTCCATGCACATCCCCAAGTAGTGAACATATTCACAAGAGAAAATTGGATGAGCTTTTTTTTTAAATTCTGAGGGTTTGATGATGAAATTGCTCAAGAATTTTCCCACTCTCTCGTCCCTCATACCAGAACACATGCCACTGTCACCTTTAGAGGTCTTTCCATCGAGATAACCCCTGAATTTATCAGTAGAGTCACTACCCTTCCTCTTGGATTGCCTTGGATTAAGGATAAGAAACCAATTGGCCAGGCTGCTAAGAAAAACTTCTTCCAAAACAATGAAACCCATGTAGAGGATAAAAATGGCATTAGAACAGCTAGCATACCATATCCTTGGGATGAGGTTAGCTACCAAATAATCAAATATGTTTTCAGTGAGGGGAGGTACAACATTGTCTATGGTTACCATTTTATAATCCTTCATGAATTAAGATATGGCATGGACACTCCAACCCCTCAGAAGCTCAGCATCCCCTACTTCCTCCTACAATCTCTCATTGACTCCAGCACTAAAGTTCAAGCAAGGAATTCAGAGCAGCTCGCTCACCATGGGTTAATCAAAATTTTAGTGGAAGAAGCCCTCCATACATTTACACTCCCTATAGCATGGGAAATCTTCTGAAACGTGACAGCAGAGGATGACATAAAAGCCCTAACCTATGATATCAGTCCTACTAGCAGTGAGGAGGAAGATCAGCAAGGGGGAGAAGGTGAAGCAACTGGTGACTTAGCAGAACAAGAAGGGAAGGGGGAAGAAACTAAGATAGAGGAGGAGAAAGCTGAAGAAATGGAGCAGGAAGAAACAAAGCAAACAGAGACAGAAAGAGAAACAGAAGGAGGAGAAAAAGGGGTACAAAATACAAAACAAGGAGAAGTGTCCCCTGAGACTCTTGAAAGAGAGGTAGAAACTGCTCTCACTTCCCTCAATACACCCATCAAGCCAAAACAGAAGAGGAAAAGGCAGGCCTCCTTGTATTTCAGGGCTAGGAAGAGCATAAGAATCAAAACAGGAAAACCCCAACCTTCTTCAAAAGTGCCAATTATAATTGAAAATTCACCCTCTGCCCAAGGAAAAGAATCCCCTCCTAAGGCACCTATCACATATGAAAGGGGGACTCCTAGGTCTCCCACATGGAAAGAAAAAGTAGAACTACAGGACCCAAAAATAGTCCTACATGAGGCACAGACAGTTCTACAGGAGATACTGTCAAAACTATAGGAGACCCAAAATCTTGAGAAAAGGATAGAAGGACGGCTAAAGGGAAAGGAGGAAGAAATAGAACTACAAGAACCAAGTTTTGGCTCCTACTACAGTCTTCTTGAGGGGGGAAGAATAATTCCCAAAAAAATTGCAATTCCATTGTTCTTTGAATTAGAGAAAGAGAGGATAAGAACATATAAGTGGATGCAAATAGCCAAATCCAAATGAGTTGAGGATATTGGTCGTATGGAGCACAAACTCAGAGAAATGGGCAGAGAGTTGAGTGTTATCAGACATAGGGAAGCAATTACAAGAAGCCAACTTGAAACAGAAAATGAATTGTTAAGGATGCAGCTGCAAGAGAAAGAGACCCAACTGGCATGCATTACCAGCTTGTCCATGGAGGTATTGCAATGTAGAACACCAGAAAAATCCTATGGCTTGTATCTCAAGGACCAATGGTTGCAATTTCAGATAAAGACTTTGGCACAAAGAGGCACAATACTTTCCAATATTACAGGCAGTTTATGGACCTATGTGACCAAAGCACATCAGAAGATGAGGCAAAGATGGCAGAATTATACCTACATAACATGGCCCTCATAGACATGAATGTGTGGGACCCCAATGCTAAGCTAGGGGACCTGCAACTAATGGCCATGGCCTCATGGAAGAGTTAAGGGCAGCAGAAATAAGAAGATTGATGATAAAGGACTAGAATGAGCCATTAATTATCAGAGCTGAGCCATTAGACCCCATGGCACTCATCAGCACACATAAATTGCTTGCCAATAATCCTCAGATTTCCCCTAGATATATAAGTGATCAGGCACAAGAAATTGCACACATTGAGGATATGGAAAGGCTACTTGGGGATGACTGTGTGCATGCATGTATGAGGAGATGGAACACCTTACCACATAGTCTGCAGATCAGGGAATATCATTCCCTAATGAGGATGAAGGAGGAATTAAGGAGAGTACCAATATATAAGTGCTCCATGCAAAGGCTAAAGGTCAATTGGATTGGCCTCAAATTGAGTCCCCCACTACTGTTAGGCATGCTAGAAGGCAGAAGAGAAGAAGAAAAGCAGGAGCAGTGGGAAGAAATAGACAGGAAGGAAAGGTTCTATGACATGGAAGAGGAGACCACATCAGAAGCATGGGATGCTAGGGATGCCACCACGGCCATAAAAGATGAGGAGATGGACTAAGTTGCTCAAAGGATGAGCAACACTTTCAGTAGGGGGTGATGATGAGCCTCATAAATGGGTAATTATATGGGCTCATTTTACCTCCTAACCTAGTAAAATAAACCATTATCTTAGCTTATTGTATGATTTTCGGATTATATTTATGCTTATAGAGTGAGTTGAGTTATTTATGATGCCATGTCGTCTAACATGTGTTTAATGCATATTATTGATGATTTTTGAGGTCAAAGTCAAGGATCTATTGGAAAAATAACAGCAATAACTCAAAGTGGACAAAGGAGAGGACTTATAGGAGGTAATCCCCCTCATTTATCACTCCTCACTTTGAATTCCCCTTGATTGAGCTCGAAGTACAAGCAGCCAAGTCATGCACTAAACGGCAGCCGAGCAAGTGGAGGATGATTGATGATTATTTCGAGTTTTGAGAGCCAAGCCTCCCTGATTTTAAGGAAGTTGTTGGTAGCTTCATTTTTATAAGTAGAGAGGCCTAGGGCCTCACTAGGGTCGGATTTTTTTTGGATCTTTGTTGTACTTTTTCTTATGTAAACTCTACTCAACTTCGAGCTTATTATTTTGACAGTTCCATGTAATATTGTTATTGTTTTGGAAATAAAGATGGAATCCTTTTTGAGCTAGCACTAAGTTACCTCAGAGGGTTGAAGCTCCTGGGTTAGGGCCGAATCCAAGTAGCCAAGCTCCTCTTTACTTGTATTTTTATGTTTTATTTCAGTTTGTAGATTAGGTTGTTGTTAGATGAATTTCTTTTATGGTCAAGAATAGGTTGCATGATTCAATAGTTTGCTTCCATTTGTTATTTCTATAGTAGGTTAAGCAGTGATAAAGAAAAAGGCTAGCAACAGTGCCTTGGCCTCTCTCCCTCCCTCTGGGACCATGATTTGAGGCAAACACCCTCTTGTTGCCCCAAAAACACAGATCTTCCTCATTCATAAGACTTCTAGTGTTTACAGCTTTTTAGTTGGTTAATAGTCTAGTTTGCTTTGCTTCAGAACTTCTTCATCATGCCCACTTCTTTAGTTACCATAGTCTTCTTCCATGCTTTCCTTTCTTGCAACAGTTATTAGCATTTCCTTTCATAGATCACAGTTTAGATTAGTTTGATGCAAAACTCTGTTTTTCTAGATGCACTTATTTCATTGCTTGCTTAATCTCATTGGTTGACTGTCAGTTGTTTATGCAGCGGATATCTTCTAGAAGAAGGCTAGCCTATTAGCCATCCCATCCTCCATCTAATCCATGCCCTATAAGTCTCCCAAGTCTCCCCTCAATTCTGCCTTAGTTTCCTACATTTTCCATAGAATTTCTTCCTCTCTCCTTGAGCAAATCCAATCATCTTTCTCTCTCCTAATGATTCTTGGTAGACCCTAGGTGATCTAACACTTCATTACAACCTTCATCCACCTTTTCCACCCACTCTCACACCCTCAAAACAACCAAAACTACTCTCGGCCTCCTCCTATAGGCCTCATGTAGAACGTTGTTTTTCCTCCTGTAGATCTCTTGTGTCCTCCTATAGATTTTCTTGTAGGCTTTCTTTTGAAGGCCAAATGTAGGAAAAGCCTCAAAAAGGCCACCTAAGACCTCCTAGGACCCAACCACACCATCCTACATCCTCTCAAGTCCCAAAACCACCCTTTAACGCCACCTATTTGTTGTCACATTCACAAACAATAAATCACATGCATGGCAAATTCACCTAAAAATACATAAAAATCCAAAAAAATGTTTTTTGCTCATTTACTTTCAAAAATAGCTTAGTTAGATGTTGTTTACTTCCTTGAGTAGGTAATGGCATTCTTTTCATGGTTTTCATAGTACTTTCTACAAAAGAAGGATTCATTGGTTAATTAGGATTTACTTGGTTTGCTTTACATTTTAGTGTTTCTCCTTTCTACGATTAGAGTAGTATTTGTAGAGTAGTCTTTCTCTCCTTTCATCACATATAGAACTTCTTCTGGAATCCATAGAAGTTGGCTTGAGCTCCTATTGATCTTGTGTCGGCTGACTAAGTGACAACCTGCAGTGAGAACTAGTACTTGTGCATACAGCACCATCGCTTCCAAGTTTGTTACGAACTACCGGGTTGATAAGAGTAAAGTAGGTAGCCCAGGAGTTGCAGCATTATTTCTGCAATACTGGTGCTCACCAAAAGGATTATGTATGATATTTTTTTATTGATATTTGCTCGTAATAAATCGTGGCCTTTTTTGGTAGTTGGATCTATAGTATAAATTTAAATCATTTCTTACGTTGTTCTCTATTGTCATTTCCCAACTATTCAAAATTACAAGCAGCAAATAATTCAAAATTTGAATCTTTAGTGCTTAATACATTGAGTTACAGAAACAAAGGATAAAATATTATATGATTGAAATACTAACTATTTATTAGTATAACTTATATTTTAGAATTAGCATTGAGGAGGAAGACTTTGTAAAATCATTTGTCATAATTTGTAATACTAGAAAACATCATTTACTAGATACCATCATAAAAGTTGGTAAGAGGAATCACTCTCTGGCATTTCAAGCCAAGGTTTAGATTTCGCAGCATTTATGCTACACCTTCAAATAATCCTCCACAAAAAGAAAATGTAGAACTCTCAAACAATTGTGAGAACGTGGGGGTTGATGAGTATGGAGTTACATTTGAGCATTGTGCTTCACCGTTCAAGGTCAAAATCACCTCTTTTATGAGTGATTGGGACATTCTCTATTTTCGTGTTCCAATGTATTGATTTAGCAATCAAGGTCGAAATCGCCTCTTTTATTAGTGATTGGGACCTTGCTATTTTTGTGTTCCAGTGTATTGATTTAGTGATGACTCGTTAATTTCCTAAGACAAAAATCACAAATAGAGTTTCCTAATCAACTCCCAAACTCTAGACTAATCAAACACCTCCCAATCCTTCTATGTGAGTCTTGCAAGCCCATTTGTTAGCTTCAAATAGATGCAACGCCCATATATAGCTCTTGAAAAAGGCTTGCAAGCCCCACTTGGGAGTTACAAGTTGGAATTATCTCACAAGAGTTTCCACAATGAATAGAAAACCCCTTTGATATGAAATCAACTTGAATATACCATAGAGTATCTCATGTCATTTTTTTACACTTATAAGCATGTCTATTTTGGAATAAGGATTCTAAACTTTAAATCTAATTATAATAAATTATTTGGTAGATGGTTCTGATTTTACCTCCATGTAATATTCTAGAATATCCATAGTAGTAGACAAAAATTGAAGGTCGGTATTTATATCCAAGGTAGTTATGCCACCTTTTCCCTATTAACTAAATTTCTTAATTAAAAAAATGGCAATTGAACAAGTGACATATCTAGAGAGTTATGGTTTTCTAGGAATATGGTATTGTTAAGCCATTGTGTTGACCCATGATATTGTAACAAATTCTTTTTACGATTATAAATATCCATGGTAAAGTGGGGGTTAATGTTTGGTGTGTGTTATATTCTTTCCACGACTAGCCCCACGCATGAGGGCATAGTTCCACCCCTTGTTTGTTGCGTCGGCACAGCAGGGGGGGTGGTAGCTCCCCTTGTTGTATGGTTTGAGGGGGGTGGTAGCACCCCTCTATGGGATCCGAGGAAGTGCCATGGGGAAAAAAATTTGACCCTATATTAGGCGAGCGGACCTACCTATGGTTTTGCGTGAGGTTTTCGCATGTGGTTTTCGGCATGAGGGTTTTCTGCCCATGGTATTTTGTAGATCTAATCAAGGGAACTATGGTTATGTTCTAATCGAGGGTTTATGGATGCTTTGACATGTATATATATTTATTGTAACATTGAAAGGAATATAATGAAAAATCAATCTGGTACTCCTGGATTTGGGGTCCATTGGAAATCTCTATGTATATCTTTTTTTATGTTTTATGCTCTTGCCATTGTTTATTTTTTGTTTTTAGAATTCATATGTAGGTAATTTATGTACAAGGTTAAAACCTACATTTGGTATCAGAGTTATTTCGGCTTCAAGGAGACACGTTTGCTGCTGAGGGGTTTTTCTTGGGCCTGTGGTAGACCATGTTGAGTGGGAGATCTACATGATTGATTCATGTGGTGAAAGAAGATGGCGAGCAGTGGAAAGATAGAGATCGATAAATTTAATGGTCAAAGTTTTGAGTTATGGAAAATCAAGATGGAGGATCTGCTAGTGGATAAAGATTAGTGGATCGTGGTAAATCTAGGTACTAAACCAACATCAATGTCAATTGAAGACTAGGAAAAGTTATATCGGAAGGCAAAGAGAAAAATATAATTGTGTATCTCAGATTCAGTATTGTTGAATGTATTAGGGGAACCTTCGGTGAAGGATTTGTGGGACAAGTTAGGGAATTTGTACCAATATAAGTCTCTAGTGAATAAATTGTTCCTATAGAAAAATTTGTAAAACCTGAGGATGAAGGATGGAGACTCAAGGACAGAGCATCTATTTCCCTTTAATGTTGTGGTAATGATCCGAATTGGATCCATCAAGAACTTTCATAGAACCATGACTGTATCAGGTTGGGACAAATCTCTAAAAACTCCAAAATAGTGATCAAAAACACCCTGAACCAGTGGCAATGGCAGCCAGAATGGAACGACAAGAACCTTGCTCAAGGCGCACTGACCGAGGCCCATGGAGACTACGCGGGAGGTCAAAGTAGCCCTTGGGAGGCCTGGATTAAGAAAATAAGGAGGTTTTTGATGCGCTTGGATGAACAGGGCGATAATGAAGGAAAGGCTTGAGCACTCGGTCGCAGGGGGGAACTGGAGAACCACAAGTGGAAAAGCGAAAAGAGCTAACGTACAAAGGTGGGACCCATGCTTTGGAGAACTAGAAGTATTAATCGGGGTGCCCACAAATGGTAAGAGGTTTTGGATGAAAACGGAGCGATTCCATACATCGATCGACGTGTTGCAACCAAAGGTGAGAGAATATTGTCGTTGATCACGCGCTATTGGTCAAGCAAGTCAACCAAGCGGGATGTGCGTATGGCGTCGGATCTGGAGGCCCAAGATCGGACGGCTGAGATCGAGCCTGATGGGGGGAAGCGGAATCGACGAAAGAATGAACCGCGTTTTAGAAGGATTTTGAATTTGTTTGACCGCCACGATGGAGGAAGAATGCATCCACGACGTAACTGAAGAAACAAACCAACGAAGTAGGCTGGCGCTGTTTAGAGGAGGACATGTGGCCACTCCATGAGCATTCATGATGACGCCGAATAGGGAAGTCCAAGCACAGTTGTAGAAGGTGAATCAACAAAGGCGAAAGAAGAACCGAGCAGGCATTGGAATGAATGGCTGAAAACCATGAACAAAGACAGAATAAACAATTTGGAGTCAGTCAGAGCAAACCTCAAGAGGAGGAATGAACACTGAGAGACAGAAACCAGAGAAGAAGGCAGTAAAGCAAAAGAAAAAAGAGACAGAGGGCCGAGCTGACCAACAGCAGCATCAAGCACCAGAGAGCTTGAGAGATTCAAGCCATCCCATAAAGGAATCTGTCCGGACTTAGCACCACATTTGTCTCTTTCCACTAAAGACCAGAAGGTCACAGAGCTGGTAGGAAGAAGAAGATTCTATGTACTCCAGTGGCTTGGAGAATCCAAGAACCACCCTACTAAGAAAAACCTGCTTCGGGAGAACTCACATTGAGTCCCTGTATTGTAATTCTCTACTTAAAGGCACAATAAAGCAAGGCCACCACTGAAAGCTAAACCGGAGATGTAGCCCTGGAGAATAGGGTGAACTCCTTGTTAGTTTCTTGTGTTCTTGTATTTGCTTACTGTATTTCTCTGCTATCTTTCCATTCAATTGTCTGTGTATTGGAAATCTGATTGATCCATTGCTTAAATAACATAGACATACACCAACATATGAGTTTGTAATACCTTCATTTAATAAATCTTTAACTGAGGTCACTCATAGGGTGATTATTAAATCAAGTGGTATTAGAGCTGAAGGTTGTAAGGTTAGACAAGCTTGTGTTGGTTTAGTTGTTGAATTCTCACTAGATCAAAGCTCAAACTAGGAGAAGGAGAGTTGGACGAAACTAATCCTGAAATTGGGAGAGTCTATCCTCGGAAGACAATGTTAGAGGAAGGTTCTATGGGGCTGGACCCTCAATTCATGGAGAGTTTACTAGCTATAAAGTCTATGGTAGACGAAATGTATAGGGACTTTAGAAAGCATAAGGATGAAGATTCATCAGGTTCTAAACAAGATAATGAAGAAGATGAATCTCATTCTCATGACCACTCAAAAGGAAAAGGGAAAGAGGAAAGCTTTCTCACACCTCCTAATAGCTCTATGCATAATAAGAAAGCATCTTTGATTAAGCTAGATGTTAAATTTGATTTGCATATATATGATGGAGAGCTAAATGCTAAAAAGTTGGACAATTGGATTAGACAAATTGATGTGTATTGTAGAGTGAAAAACATCGACTCAGACAAGAGAAAATTTCAGTTGGCAAGCCTACACCTAGGAGGCACTGCCTTGGTTTGGTGGGAAGGTAGAACCCAAGCTGACATAAAGAGACATGGTAAGACTCTCTCTGTCTAGAGTGACTTTGTTTCTGCGATTAAGAAGCAGTTCTATCCATCGGCCTACATGCAACAAGCCATGATGAGTTGGAAAACTATTTGGCAATTGAAAGGACAAAGTGTGCAAGGGTATACTCAAGAATTTAGAAAGAGAGTGTTGATTCTAGGGATCTCATTAGACTCACCATAGACTCTTTTGAAGTACATTGGTGGTCTACACAACGACATGAAGCATACCATCCTCATGTTTAATCCCACTAGTATAGATGAGGTATCTGTACAAGCTACTCATTTAGAAGCTAGAGGAAATAATGGAAATCCAGAAGTTTGGGGACCATCCCAACCCACTGCAAGCAAGAGAAAGGAGAAAAGAAAGCAGAAGTGGAAAGCAAGGAAGGCTAACACTAGACAGAAAAGCAAAGCTTCATGCACTCAATGTAAAAAGGAGGGGCATGATGATGAGCATTGTTGGATTCTGCATTGAGAGCTGAGACTTAACATGTCTGAGGGCAAGAAGAAGAAGACTGTTGCAGCTATTCAGAAAGATTTGGGGTCAGACTAGGGAGATGAAACAACCATTGCAGCCACAGGTATAAGAGGTAAAAATTCTGAAGCATCTACTAGTAATTCTGCTCAAACTATTATTAATGAAGAACATGAGAGAAAAATACATGAGCTTTTTCATATTCGAGTTATTTCCAAACATCAAAGGATTGATACTTTGTTTGATAGTGGCTCACAAGTAAATTTTATTTCTGAAGCAATTGTAAAGAAATTTGGATTAGCAACTACACCTCACAAGAAACCATACCCATTAGGATGGTTGAATGATAATGCGCAACTACAAGTGACTAGACAGTGCAAACTCAAATTTTCTTTTGGGTTAGGATTTGTAGATGAGGTTGAGTTAGACATAATTCCTTTGGATATATGTGGAATTGTTTTAGGAATTCCTTACTTGTATGATAGAAAGGCTATTTTTTATAGAGCTGAGAACAAGTATCTACTTGTTAAAGATGGAATCGAATACTTTGTAAGAGCTCACAAGCTCAATAATAATTATATGCTCATAAATTCTGGGCAAATGAAAAGAATGATAAATTCCTCAAGAATCTCTCATAAATTTGATATGAATCACAGAAGCCTCAATTCTACACATGATAAATTCCTGCAAATAATTCTTACTAATGGCTGTAAAGGAAAAGAAACCTGATAAAACCAATGTATTTGAGGGTTGTAATGCTCAGCAGCAAGCTGATATAGAAAACATTGTTTCAGAGTATGATGTCTTGTTTTAGGAACCTAAAGGTCTGCCACCCAAAAAGGAAATAGTACATGATATTATTTTGCAGCAAGATGTTCCATTGCCTAACATTGGGATGTACAGGTTGTCTATTTTAGAGAATGTTGAAATCAAGAAGCAGGTGTAGGAGTTGCTCGAGAAGGGATTCATTAAGCCTAGCACATCACCATGTGGGTCATCAATATTTTTGGTGAGAAAGAAAGATGGCTCGTGGAGAATGTGCATTGACTACCGAGCGCTGAATAAGATAACAATCAAAAATCGTTATCCCTTCCTCGTAGAGATGATCTTTTAGATCAATTGAAGGAAGTTGTTTATTTCACCAAGCTAGATTTTCACAGTGGATACCATCAGGTCAAAGTTGCAGAGCAAGATGAATGGAAGACTGCTTTCAAAACAAAGCAAGGATTGTATGACTGGTTGGTTATGCCTTTTGGATTGACCAATGCTCCTGCTACTTTCATGAGATTAATGAATCATGTACTCAGGCCTTTTCTTGATTATTTTGTTATTGTGTATCTAGATGACATTCTGATTTTTAGTAAAACATGGGAAGAACACTTAAAGCATGTTAAGCAAACATTAGATGTTTTGAAAAGAGAAAAACTTTATGTTAAACTCTCAAAATGTGAATTTGGCAAAACATCTCTAAATTATTTGGGTCATAGAGTAGGGGGTGGTGTATTGAAAATAGATCTCTCTAAAGTGTCAGCCATTGTAAACTGGCCTAAACCCAAGTCTGCTACAGAAGTGAGAAGCTTCTTAGGAGCAGCACAATATTGGAGGAAGTTCATTTCTAATTTTTCCTCAATTTCATCTCCCTTACATGCTTTGACAAGATTGAACAAGGTGTTTCAGTGGGGAGGCAAACATCAGAAAGACTTCGACACCTTGAAAGAAAATATTAGTACAACACCTATACTAGCACTGCCTGATCTACAAAGACCATTTGAAATCCAAACAGATGCCAGTGACTATGCCATGGGAGCAGTGTTGACACAGCATGGTAAACCCATATGTTATCATTCTGAGACTTTTAATCCTGCAGTAGTTAACTATCATACATATGATAAAGAATTGTATGCATTAGTTCAGGGTGTGAAAAATTGGAAACATTACTTAATGGGCAAAGAGACAGTAATACATATTGATCATCAACCACTTCAATATCTACACTCCCAAACTAGGTTGCAGCAATCAAGGCATTACAAATGGATGGGTTTTCTACAATAATTTCATCTAGTCATCAGATATAAAAAGGGCATACACAACAAAGTTGCAAACATGTTACCTAGACCCGTTATAAATGCATCTACTATACTTAAGCATCATTTTGTATTACATGAAAGTTACATTGAACAATATGCTCAAGATATAGACTTTAAAGATGTATATGCAACTTTGGGTCAAGGCAAAAAGGTAGAAGAATTGGACTATCATGTGAAGGACCGACTCTTATCTCGTTGTGGGAAACTCTGCATTCCAAAAACTGAGAGAGTAAAGATAATTATAGAGGCACACACTTCTCTGGTATCAGATCACTTTGGGGTAAGTAAAACAGTTGCACAACTGCAAAGATTTTGTTATTGGCCGAAAATGAATAAGATAGTTTCTAGATATGTAAGAGGGTGTACTATGTGTGCTAAAAGCAAGCCCAGCAATAGAAAAATAGGCTTGTACACTCCTTTACCAGTTCCTTCTCACCCTTGGGAAAGTGTTTCCATGGATTTTGTTGGAGGACTGCCTAAATCTAGGAAAGGTCATGATTATCTATATGTGGTTGTGGATAGGTTCAGCAAAATTTCTATTTTGATACCTTGTAATAATCAAATTACAACTGAACAAACTGCAAAATTATTCTTTGAACATGTATGGGTTCACTTTGGATTACCCACTTCTATTGTATCTGATCGAGGTACCTGATTTGTGGGAAGTTTTGGTCAATTCTATGGGAACTGATGGACACCCAACTGAAGAAAGGCACAGATTTTTCATCCACAAACCAATGGCCAGACAGAAGTAATTAACAGGACAGTGATCCAGTTACTCAGGGGATATTGCAGCAATATCCTAAGCTTTGGGATGAACATTTGTGTTATGTGCAGCATGCTTACAACAGAGAAAAACACTCTTCTACATAAAGATCTCTTTGTGAGACCTGTTTTGGTTTCATACCAAGGTCTCCTTTGGATTTTGTCTTTGGTAAAGATACCATGGTTGATGGACACAATGATGTGCACAAGGAAAATATGTTCATTGAACAGATCCAGGAGATCCAAAACAGATCCAGGAGATCCACCAGGCAGTACAGGAACAGTAGGAAAAGAGCCAAGCCAAATACAAGGCTAGGCATGACAAGCATTGCATGGAGCATGGTTTTCAAGTTGGAGATCAGGTCTGGCTATATATCAGCAAGGACAGGATGCAAGGTGAAGGTAAGAAGCTAAAGCCTATCAGGTATGGACCTTTTAGGGTACTTGAGAAAATTGGTGAAAATGCCTTTCGCCTTGATCTACTAGCTTACATGCACATCTACTCAGTCGTAAATGCAGATTGCTTGAGATTTTTTGAACCTTGAATGATTGAGGATCCTGAATAGAAAAGTCAATTTCCTTCTATTGATGACCTGCTACCTGAATATCTTAATGAATTGCAGGAAGACATAGTCTTGGACAAGAAGGTTAGGACGACGCACAGAGGAGATTTTGAGTAGCTCAGAATTGGACTCAAAGGTTCGAATCCGAGCAGTGAAAAGTGGATTGAGATTGGACAAGTGAGACAGCAGTATCCTCACTTAGTCAATGCTTGAAAGAAAACCAACTTTTGGTGGTCCAAAAGATTTTCAGTGGGAAAGCCATGATTTGAATTGGATCCATCAAGAACTATCAAAGAACCATGACTATATCAGGTCAGGACAAATCTCTAAAAACTCCAAAACAATGATCAAAAACACCCCGAACTAGTGGCAATGGCAGCCAGCGTGGAATGACAAGGACCTCGGTCAAAGCGCGTTGACCGAGGCCTATGGAGACTGCACGGGAGGTCAAAGTAGCCCCTAGGAGGCCCAGATCGGGAAAATAAGGAGGTTTTTGATGCGCTAATCGTGCATCGCTCGGCGAACAGGGCGATAATGAAGGAAAGGCCCGAGCAATCGGTCGCGTGGGGGAACCAGAGAATCGCAGGTGAAAAAGCAAAAAGCGCTAACGTACAAAGGTGGGACCTGCGCTCTAGAAAACCGAAGATATTGATTGGGGTGCCCACAAATGGTAAGAGGTTTTGGATGAAAGCAGAGTGATTCCATACATCGATCGACGCGTGGCAAGCGGAGGTGAGAGAAGACCGTTGTTGATCGTGCACTATTCATCGAGAAAGTCAACCACATGGGATGTGTGTATGGCATCAGATCTGGAGGCCCCAGATCGGATGGTTGAGATAATGCCCGACAGGGGGAAGCAGAATCGACGAAAGAATGCACCGTGTTTTAGAAGGATTTGGAATCCATTTGACCGCCACGATGGAGGAAGAATGCATCCACGACATAAATAAAGAAACGAACCAACGAAGCAAGCTGGAGCCATTTAGAGGAGGACATGTGGCCACTCCCTGAGCGTTCATGATGATGCTGAACAAGGAACTCCAAGCACAACTACAGAAGGTGAATCAACAAAGATGGATGAGGAACCAAGTAGGCATTGGAACGAATGGCTGAAAACCATGAACAGAGATAGAATATACAAGTTGGAGTCAGTCAGAGCGAACCCCGAGAGGAGGACTGAACACTGAGAGACAGAAACCAAAGAAGAAGGCAGTAAAGCAAAAGCAAAAAGAGACAGAGGGTCGAGCTGACCAGTGGTAGAAACGAGCACTAGAGATCTTAAGAGATTCAAGCCATCCCATAGAGGAATTTGTCTGGACCGAGCACCACATTTGGCTCTTTCCACTGAAGACTAGAAGGTCATAGAGCTGGTAGGAAGAAGAAGAGTCTATGTACTCCAATGGCTTAGGGAATCCAAGAACCACCCTGCCAAGAAAAACCTGCTTCAAGAGAACTCACATTGAGTCCCTGTATTGTAATTCTTTGGTTAAAGGCACAATAAAACAAGGCCACCACTGAAATTTGGACTGGAGATGTAGCCCTCAAGAATAGGGTGAACTCCTTATTAATTTCTTGTGTTCTTGTATTTTCTTACTGTATTTCTCTGCTGTCTTTCCATTCAATTGTCTGTGTATTGGCAATTTGATCGATCTTTTGCTTAAATAACATAGACATACACCAACATATGAGTCTGTAGTACCTTCATTTAATAAATCTTTAACTGAGGTCACTCATAGGGTCATTATTAGATCAAGTAAGCCAGTTGTTATATGTTCATATAAAAATTTTAAATGAAGATAAATGCATCAGTTTGTTGTGTTCTCTACTAGATGTGTGGGATAGTTTGGTTGTTGCAATGGGTAGCAATGTGACTGCCTTGCATTTTGATGAAATAGTCGCATCCTTGTTGTCCGAGCAGATGAGATGGAAAAATACGAAGGGCCAGAATGGTGATGCCTTGTCTGTATGAGGACAGTCCCAGAACATAAATAAAAATAAATTCCCGAGTTGGATATCTAAATCTAGAGGGAGATTAAATCTCTAGGATAACTTGTAAAGGTGTGCTGGAAATGTGAAAAGGAAGGGCACTTCAAAAAGGACTGTAGATCTAAATCTCTTAAGAAAGGAAAGGGATCGGATGATGCTCCTTCTGTAGAGGAAAAAACCACCTCAAGTGAAGGTGGGGATGTGTACTTGGATTCTTCTTCAAGTACACATGTAGATTATGAGGCATGGTTGATTGACTCAGGTGCATCCTTACACTTCACTCCCCATAGGGAGTTGTTCTACAAGTATGGTAAATATGATGGTTGTGATGTCTTCTTAGGGGATGATATGATGAAGGCTAGAATTTTTGGTTGTGGAAAAGTCAAGTTGAAGTTGTAAGGTGGAAGGATTAGAACACTTCAGGGTGTTCTGCATATTCCTGCATTGGACAGAAATTTTATTTTTGTAAGCAAGTTGGATGATGCAAGTGTAAAAACAGTGTTCAAGAAAGATACCTGCAAGATGGTTTAGGAAGCACTGGTATTGATGTGGGGAGTTCAGATTGGAACTATATACAATGTTTAGGGTAGCACTATTATTGATGGTTGCAATAGTTTTGTGGTTCCTGAAAGTGGAGTAAAAAATCTAGTGGTCTCTAGAGAGAAGACCATGCTATGGCATCAAAGGCCTTGACATATTGAAGAGAAGGGCCTTTGAATACTTCATGCTAATGGTATGGTAGAAGGTATATCTAACTGCTCTCTGGATTTCAATTTCTATGAACATTGTGTATATGGGAAGGAAAATTGGGTGAGTTTCCCTTCTAGTGCTAAGAGGGTGAAAGGGATATTAGAGCTTCTGCACAGTGATAAGTTTGGAATTGTGTGGTTCCATCACTAGGTAATTTTGCGTACTATGTCTCATTTATAGATGACTTCTCAAGGAATACATGGATATATTTCCTCGAGAATAAATATGAAGTCTCTAATAGGTTTAAAGAATTTAATGCTCTGGTGGAAAATTAAACAAAGAAGAAGATTAAGGTGTTAAAAACAAACAATGGTGGAGAGTTCTGGAAGAAGGAATTCAAATATCTTTGTAAGAAGTGTGGTATAACATGGCAGAAGACTATTCCATACACAACTAAGCAAAATGGAGTTGTAGAAATAATGAGCAGGATGTTGATGGAAAAGACAAGAAACATGCTCAATGGTGCCAGGTTAGGACAGGAATTCTAGGGAGAGGTGGTGGAGACTTCATGTTACCTGGTCAAAAGATCACCTTCATCAGCATTAGATGATAAGACTCCACAAGAGGTATGGACTCATAAGAAACCCTCTCTTTCACATCTAAGGGTATTTGGATGTGATACATATGTACATGTTCCAAAGGAGAAAAGTACCAAGTTAGATAGTAAATCTGAAAGGTGCATCTTTATTGGGTATAAGGATGGTTTAAAAGGTTAAATATTTGGAACCCGGAAACAAGGAAGTTTGTGTACATGCGTGATGTGGTGTTGATAGAGGTGAATGATGTTATTAAACATGAATTCTGACCAAAGGAACCTGAGAAGATAGAGTTTGAGCTAAAAGAGGAGGAATCAGACTCTACAACAAAAGAGGAAAAAGAAGATGAAAAGCCACAAACTCCAGCTATGAGAAGATCAGTTCAAGAAAGAAGGCAACCAGAAAGGTATATTCCAACTTCTTTCTATTCAAATTTTTCTTTATCTATTACTGATGATCATCCCAAAACTGTCAGGGATGCAATAGATTCAAAGGATGGAAAACTTTGGAAAGAGGCCATGGTTGATGAAATGGCATCTTTGCATGAAATGAGGCTTGGGATCTTGTGGAGTTGCCAGCTAGAAGGAAACCCACTGGAAATAAATGGGTGTTTAAGAAGAAGATGAATGCAGAAGGCAAGGTGGAGAAATACAAAGCTCAGTTGATAGCAAAAGGTCATTCCTAGGTGCCGGGAATTTATTTTGGTGATACTTTTTCTCCTGTTGCCAAGGTAGCTTCTATTAGATTACTTTTATTTGTTGTTACTTTTGATTTTGAGGTAGAACAGATGGATGTGAAGACAACATTTCTTCACGAGGATTTGAAAGAATGGATCTACATGAAACAACCTGAAGGCTTTGCGGTGAAGGGTGAGAAATAACTGGTATGCAAGTTAAAAAACTATTTGTATGGGTTAAAACAATCACCAAAGATGTGGTATCATAAATTTGATACATATATACGGGGACTTGGCTTCACTAGAAGCAAAGAAGATCATTGTGTGTATTTTAAATTAATTGGTGATCGTGTCATTTATTTGGTTTTGTATGTGGATGATGTGTTGCTGATTAGAAATAACAAAGAAATTATCTAAGAATTGAAGACCCAATTGTCCTCCAAATTTGACATGAAATATCTTAGTGCTGCAAACTATATTTTGGGCATGGAAATTAAATGAGATCAGGAAAAGAGGAAGCTTTGGTTAAACCATAGGAAGTATGTCAAGACAATATTGCAGAGGTTTAATATGCAGGATAGTAAACCAGTGAAGGTTCATCTTCATGTAAGTGTAAATTTATTTGTTAAACAATGTCCTAAGACACAAGAAGAGGAAGAGGACATGTCTTGTGTTTCATATGAAAGTGCAGTCGGTATCCTGATGTATGTAATGGTTTGTACTAGACCATACATTGCATATGTAGTGGGAGTATTGAGTAGGTTTATGTCAAAACCATGGAAGGAGCATTGGACAGTAGTGAAGCGGGTTTTCAGGTATTTGCGTGGCACTAGTGATTATGGTTTGTGCTATGAAGGAAGGTCAGGATTGGACAGAGATTTGGACATCTATGGCTTTGTTGATGCAAACTGGGCTGGAGATCTAGATCAGAGAAGATCTACAAGTGGGTATGTGTTTAACCTATTTGGAGGTGCAATCAGTTGGATGAGTAAGATATAGTCCGTAGTGGCACTTTCAACTACAGAGGTAGAATACATGGCAGCACTCATGCAAGCAAGGAAATACTTTGGTTGTAGATATTGTGTTCCAATATGGGGTTAGTACAACAAGCTATAAGGACAAACTGTGACAGCCAAAGTGCAATTTTCTTAGCAAAGAACCCTTCTTATCATTCAAATACAAAGCACATTGATGTTCAGTATCACTTTGTAAGGTATATGGTTGAGGATAAAAAGGTGTTGCTAGTAAAGGTGGACACTTAGAAGAATACAAAAGATGCATTGACAAAGTTTGCGAGCATTGAGAATTTCTTTTGATGTAGAGAAACAATGGGCATTGCAGGGATAGACCATTGACTAATCTCTCCTATGGCCCCTTGTGCAAAGAAAACAACAAGTGGGAGAATGTTGGGTGTGTGTTATATTCTTTCCACAACTAGCCCCATGCATGGGGGGGTCATAGGGGAGGTGCTAGAGTGTCTTGTTTGTTGTGCCGGGTGTAGCAAGGGGGGTCATATGGGGGGTGGCATCCCCCCCTGTCTGGGGATTTGAAGGGGGTGGTAAACCCCCTCTACGGGGTCCGGGGCAGTGTCTCAGGGAAAATGTTTTTGGACCCTATATTAGGTGAGCGGACCTAACTATGGTTTTGTGTGAGGTTTTCACACATGTTTTGGGCATGATGGTTTTCTTCCCATGGTATTTTGTAAATCTGGTCAAAGGAACTGTGGTTATGTTCTAATCCAGCGTTAATGGATTGGGGTTTATGGATTATTCAGTAGGTATATATATGTATTGTAACATTGAAAGGAATATAATGAAAAATCAATCTGGTAGTCCCAGTTTTTGCATCCATGAGAAATCTTTGTGTCTATTTCTTTTATGTTTTATGCTCTTGTCATTGTTTATTTTCTGTTTTTAGAATTCGTATGCAGGTAATTTATGTACAAGGTTAAAACCTACAGTTAATCTCCATAGTTAAAAATATGGTTTTAAGTATTTTTAAATATATATGTGTGCGTGCGTAACTTATATATCAATTGCTTTCATAATTAAAAACAATAATAATAATTTAAATTAAAGTTATAATTTAGTTAGTTTTTGTTTATATTTGTATTTTAACAACGTGACATGTATTATAAAGTGTTTTGAAGTTTATCATAAATTGACATATATCCATGTTTACATGCTATTTAATTTATATGGTTACCTAATCACTTTGTACATACACATTACATTTACACCACAAAGTCCTTAACATAACGCTACCT
Organism: Pinus taeda; assembly: GCA_000404065.3. NCBI lineage: Eukaryota > Viridiplantae > Streptophyta > Pinopsida > Pinales > Pinaceae > Pinus > Pinus taeda. Next base: position 45,242 of record APFE030115285.1, on the reverse strand, counting down.
TGTCACTGTATTACTTATTGGAAATTTTATAATACGAAATATGGTAGATTATTCCTATATAATAAGATAGGTATTTGTAATTTTATGTTGTTTACAAATTATGTTAATAAGTCCCTCCAATGTCATATGTTACATAGTTGGTGTATTACGAATTTTCTATTTTAGATTAATTATACTATTGGTTGGAATTAGTATATTGTGTTTGTGATTATTGGAAAAATCTTGAAAAGCCCAGATCTAATTTCATACTTCATATTCTTCATATTTATCTAAGTGCATCACGAACCTTTATTCTTGGTTTTTTATCATTATTATTCATTAAAAATATTGAAGGAAAAAATCATTTCATATGTTACCATTTATATGCTACCATTTGTTTTCTTTTTTATTGACAATGTCATCGGTATTGCAATGACATTCCGACAGCAAAAACGTCGCAACCATAACAGTTTCACCGCAATATATTTTAAATAATTTCTGATCTTGTTGGTCTTACAACGACACTTCTGACGGTAGAAACATCACAACGATGACGAGTTTATCGCAATAGATTTTAAATAATTTGTGATATATTCAGTCTTGAGATGACACTTCCGACGGAAGAAACGTCGCAATCATGGAAAGTTCGTCGCAAAAGGTTTTTAAAAAGTTGGCAATATCGTCGATCTTGTGACGCATATTCCAACAAAAGCGACGTTGCAGCCATGGTGATTTTGTCGCAATATATTTTAAATAATTGTCGAGAGTTTCCATCTTGTAATGCCATTTCTGACAACAGCAACATCAATAATTATTGTGTAATCATCACTAACCAAATTATCTCTCACCACTTGGAGCCTCATTTCTTGAAGGCCCACAAAAATCTTTATGGACTAGTTGTAATGGTTTGAAGGTGGATGAATGTTTTTTTATTTTTAAGGGAACTCGGGCTTGCTTCCCCATTTGGCATGATTTGCATATTGTATTGATTGGCTTTGTAATTTTTGGCAAGTATCTGACCACTTCCTTTTTACTAAGCTTTATAATATGATCAAAATTCCAATGCCCCAGTATTTTGTGCCACAACCATATTTCATCAAGTTTCCACAAACAACACTTTTCATTTTCTTCCTTGATAATGTATACATTATTTGAGATTCTCCCAACTTTTGCTACCATTTTATCTATGTTTGTTGACTCTATTTCACAATCTTGGGAGCGAAAAGTAACAGCATGCCCTTTGTCACACATTTTGTTTACACTCAATAGGATGTGCTTGAGTCCATATAAAAAATTAATGTCCTAAACTTTACCATTTCCATTGTCTAGGCTCAATGTGTCTTTTCCCATGATCTTGCCTAGAGCGTCATTACCAAAAGTGGCATTTCCTAATTCATTTATTTCATTGAGATACAAGAACTTACTTTTATCACCAGTCATATGTCTGAAGAAACCATTATCCACATATCAAAAGTTTTTTTGGTTTTGGGAATATATAACAAGGCCACATTTGTCTTTGTTTTCCTCTTTTTTTTTTCTTCTAAGACTTGGGTTCTTGTATTTTCTTATCCTCAAAAGCTAATCTGAGATTTCTAATTCTACACTGATTTGCTTTATGGCCAAGATTATGACAATTATAGCATTCAATAACATGAAATAAGGGAGAAAAAGGATGTTTTCCTTGAGATTATTTCTACCTAAATTTGCAAATCTATGATGTCTACTTGGCTAATAAGATCCACTTTATTTATTTATTATCTAATTGTTTTAAAGATATGTTATGCAATTCACAACCTGTTACCAAAATTTGTGCAGGAATAATAGTAACCATAAGAAAAGAAATTGGTACTTTGGAATAGTTTGCCTTTGTGGATGTGATCTCCTAAGCATTTGATGACCCTTTTTTTTAGGGAAGCAAATATTTTGATGATTTATTGTCTGACATTTAAATTTGTTCAAAATTTTGTTATAGACTTTTATTAGTTGCTACTAACTTGTAATGTTCCTTTATTGTTATTGTTTTTAAAGGATTGTTTTCCTTGAGATTATTTCTACCTAAATTCGCAAATCTATGATGTCTACTTGGCTAATAAGATCCACTTTATTTATTTATTATCTAATTGAAGATATGTTCTGCAATTCACAACCTTGTTACCAAAATTTGTGCAGGAATAATAGTAACCATAAGAAAAGAAATTGGTACTTGGGAATAGTTTGCCTTTGTGGATGTGATCTCCTAAGCATTTGATGACCTTTTTTTTTTAGGGAAGCAAATATTTTGATGATTTATTGTCTGACATTTAAATTTGTTCAAAATTTTGTTATAGACTTTTATTGGTTACTACTAAGTTGTAATGTCCCTTTATTGTTATTGTTTTTTTACTTGTTCAGTGTGTCTGTTATTGTCAATATTTATTGATGTTGTTGAGATGAATTACTCTCATTTTTCTTACTTTGTTATTGTTGATTATTTTCATTCCCTTTAATTACATTTTCATTACTAATTGTGAGTGCTTTGATGAAATTGATTGGTCTTTTTTCTTCAATTTTATTATTACTTGTTTCTCCCTCATAGCCCAAGCCAATCTTGATGAGAGGGGATCTTCGAGAATTAATAATCTCATCTAAACTTTCAAACCCTTTATTATGATTTATATTCTACTTTATTTGAGCTCAGGTTTTCTCCAATTCTGTTCTTAGAGAGACTACCTCTTCCTCCAATTTTTCACATTAATTGCCTTTCTTTTTCACTTGTTGAAATAGAATGTCTTCGACCTTTTTTTAATTCTTCCAACTTTACCTTTAGAGAGAGTGATGAGTCTCTGTATTCCTATTCTTCTTTCACATATTTAATCAATATTTTTTTTTCTTGTTCTTTTTCTTAAGTCTATCGATTTCTTCTAAGGTGTTGATTAGTTCACCTTCTAGGTCTTCAGTATCCAACTTTACTTAATTCACATTCATTACATCCTTCATCTTGAGTTTCTAATGCCATGAGCATGAATTCATTGATTCCTTCATTAAAATATTGTTCATTTTTGTCATTTGAAGAGTTGTTGTCTTATTGGGTATAAAATCGTTTCTTTTTACAAAAAATCTCCTTCTTAACTCTCCCATATTTATTCTTTTCTTTATTGTCAAGTTTATTTTCTTCCTTTTTGAATGAAAATTTAGATGCATAATGGCCTGAACTTCCACAATTAAAACATTTGAAAGGAATCTTGCCTTTATATTTTCCAATTCCTTTGTCCAGTTTCTGACAAACTCAACCTCTTCTTCATCTAATCTAGAACTTGAGAATTCTTGGTCATATTTGGTTTTCCTATATGTTTTAAATGTTTCTTCCCTTGATGTAGGTTTTCCTTTTATATTTCTCATTCCATAGGTTGTCAATGTTCCAAGTAATTGACCAATTATCAATTTTTTGAGGTTAGTTTTCTTCTCAATCATTGATACCTTAGCATTAAAGCTAGCAGGAAGAGATCTCAACACCTTATGAATTATAGTGGAATCCTCCATAGTTTCATCAAGACCTCCCATTACATTCACTCCTTCATCCACTCTTTGGAAAAGAAAGTATATATCCTCATCCTCATCCATTTTTAATGACTTAAATTGCATTATGTAAACTTGTAGTTTGGATTATTTTACCTTACCATCACCTTCATAGTTATTCTTCAACTTGTCCCACATTTCTTTTCTAGTCTTTCAATGTATAAATTTGACAGATTTTGATTTAGAAAATCCACATAGGATTGCATTCATTTCTTTGGAATCAAATGAAAACTCAAACTTGCCTTTATGTCAACTAATAGAGGTTGCCTTTAATAGCCATTCACCTCTAAATCCTAGACATCTACACCAAGGTACATTAGATATGTCCTTATGCTAACTTTCCAAAAGGTATAGCTTGTTCCATTAAAAAGAGGATATTTGTTGGTAGAACATCCTTCTTGGTTGGCCATGTCTTAGGTTTAGATCTTCCTTTCAGTATTTAAACCGATGTTGAAGGAACTTGCTCTGATATCAATTGTTGGAAACTAGGAAAATACTAAGAGGAGGGGTGAATAAGTTATTTATCATTTTTAACAATATTTAGCCAATTTCATTAACAATGTGTAGATCTATTTAAACAGTTAGAAATTAACCATGAAATAAATACACATAAGCAACACATAGAGACATTGTATGTATGTGGAAACCCATAAAGCAGGAAAACCACAAATATTTCTTTTATGTTAAATGCAAGCACCAACTTATTTTTTACATCATATTACGTAGGCACCAACCTATAGGAGGCTCCAACCTCTCTTTGAAAGCACCCATTTGTTGAAAGCACGAACTCCCATTATTCACATGCACCAACCTACTGACCTTTTTCAAGAACCTACCTGAAGGAGACACCAAAACCTTGATAAATGAGGTAAATATTTGTTCTGATAATTTCTTATGATCTTGTTTCTGCAACACTCTCTCGATTTCTAACCCTTTGTACTTTTCTTTATAGTAGCTTCAACTTTCGCCCAATCTCCTCCTACAACATCTATTTTTGTCCTTTTGTTCTTTGTGTGCTTCATACTTTTCGCATTTAGCTATTTTTTCACTATCTTCTCTTGTCAACTATCTCTCTCTATCTCTCATGTTGTTTAATTAATTGGAGCAAGAGAAAAAATATTAATTACAATTCCAAGGACTAATTGTTAAATTGTAGCAAGAAAAGACTTCATTTGAACTGTTTCTTAGTCAAATGTAGAAATTCAAATTTCCACATCATTGGGATGACTTGAGTTGCAGTTAGCAAGAGTGACATGGCCAAATCACTTAGTCAAGTTAGTTAATTCAATTTTGTGGGAAAGAAGTAGAGTTGTCCATGAGTTGATTGCTAAGATCTAGCAATCTAGTGGAGTTATAGTTAGTGAAATTTAGTTATTTGAGCTCTAGTCTCGAATATAATCAATATGAGTTTAGTTGAGTAGTTGTAATTGTTGTTAACTCAATGATCTCTTAGTTAACTAATTAATTTACTAAAAATATCCCTAGCCATGAATGCAATTCAAATTTCTTAACTGAGTGGAGGAAAAGGGCATCAATGTGATCATTATTGTATACTAGTAAGTGTACTGAGTTTGCATGTAGAAGGTGAGGAATTCTCTTAGGATTGTACAAGAAAATTAGGAGCTCTTCCTATTCTTTAGGAGCAGGAATTGCGCAAGGAAATAGGAGGAAGTTGGAGACCTATTTTGGTGAAGTGTTGGTCAGATTAGGTAGAGCAAGAGATCAATATTGCAGTGCATATTGAGCTTCAAGGATTGAAGTATTCATTGTAATAAATCTATATTCTCATATGATATAATACAAACAGAGGAGGGGTTTTTCTGAGTTGGTTTCCCCAGTAAAATATTGTGTTCATTGTGATTAAATGATTGCATGTGTTTCTGTTGTATGTTTTCCCTTCCGCAGATTGAGTAGAAGAAATTTGTGTCTATTGATCGCTCAGATTTATTCCTCAACTTGTCCTAACGATGAACCACAATAGTTGGTTTGAAACGCGTCGACAAATGATTCTCTATGTGATTTTGCCGAAATTATTATCACAATCTATTTATTTAAGTTTGATTTCATTAGAAGATGCAAATTTTGAGTTATTTCTAGATGGTATCAAAGCTAATGAAAATGACATAGAAACCAAGTTCCTGATAAAATAAATTTTGAATAGCATAGTTTATGTTGCGAGAATTTCTGCAGTGCAGGAATAATGTCTTTCAATGGATTGAGACTTGAGTATGCATTGGAGGGAACTTCAAATTTCATCGCATGGAAAGATAGAATGGAAGTTGTGCTATATGAAATTTGAGTACTGGAGTACACACAAACTGATATTCCAAAACCAACAGCATCAAATGCACAACAGCTAGCTCGGTGGAAGAAAGATATAGAAAAATCTAGGAGGATTATCCTGGAGGGAGTTAGAGACCATTTTGTTTCGAACTTGCATGGAAAGGAGGCTCCATTTGCAATGTTGAAAACCCTCATAGAGTTATTCAAAAGAATCACTTATTCCAAGAATTTGGCATTAAGAGATAAGCTTAGGAAAACTCGAATGGGAAAAAATGAAACTATTGGTCAATATCTATCCAGATTCACTTAGGTCAAAGATGAATTTGGAGGAGTTGGAGAGAATGTGTCATAATTTGAACTTGTGAGCTTAGCACTCCTTGGTCATCTAAAATCCTGGCATAGCTACTAGGATTCAGTTAATGGAAGAGACAAACTTTGGTCTGATTTGGTACAAGAGGAGATTAGAAGAAACACTAGAGATAGTGTCACATCCATAACTGATGAGGAAAAATATTTTTCTCTAGTTGGAAAATTAAATTATTCCAAAGGAAATAAGGCCCAAGGTGAGGTAGAATCTAGCCAGAACCATTGCAAGAAGAAATACCTCAGTAAAATTAAATGCTTTCAATGCCATGAATATGGATGTTATGCAACCAAGTGTCCACATAACAAATCCAGTAAGGAACCTGCAGCAGAAGCAATAGGAGATTCTCTCACATCACAATTTGAGTTAGATTTCATCCTCATTGCTTGCATGGAAATCATAGTAAGAGGGAGAGAGTGGTACCTAGTCTTTGGTGCTTCATTTCATATGACAGGAAATAAGGAGTTCTTCAGCAACTTAAAAGAGAATGACCTACAATTACACATAGAGCTTAGAGATGATGGAAGGTATAGTACCAAAGGGATTCGCATTGTCACCTTTAAGAGGGGGCCATCTTCACCTAAAGGATGTAATGTGTGAGCTTGGTCTAAAGAAAAATTTAGTTTATGTAGTTGTACTTGAAGACCATGGATATGATGTGGTGTTCAGTAAGGGGAAAGCTTATCTAAATCATGTTGCTAGTGGACAAGTAAAAGAAATTGTTGTTCGAGTTAAAAATATCTACAAGACTGAGGTATATTTCTCCATGTATTTAGCTATACCTCTAGAAGTGAGGTGGGTGATGTAGAGCCTTAGTCCAAAAGTTGAAAAACATTTGGAAGGGTTTGTAGGAGAGAAGCATCAGTTGTAGTATACTCTTCTCATGGATCATTTCCCTACTACAGGGGCCCACAGTATTCAGTAGTAGAAGGATCAATGTTAGTTGGTGCAGTCAGACCTTGAGTGACAGTTGCATAGGCCAGTAGCATTCAAAGACTCGGGAGATAGTTTCAACTCAGAGACATAGTTAATTCAATATTTTGGATGCTTCTCAGTTTCATTTGTTGTAGTAGCATCAACAACAATGAGAGGATGTGTTAGTTGTGTTATAGTACATTCCTAGAGAAGAGAATGATTGGGGTTGTGTAAAACCCTTTTCTTGCTAAGAGGGAGTGTTAAATTGTAGCAAGAAAATGCTTCATTTGACTTGTGCCTTAGTTAAATGGATAAATTTCAATTTCCACATCATCAGGATGACTTGAGTTATAATTAGTAGGAGTGACATGACCAAGCCACTTAGTTAAGTTAGTCAATTCGATTTTGTGGGCAAGAAGTAGAGTTGTGCATGAGTTGATTGCTAAGATATAGAATTCTAGTGGAGTTATAGTTAGTGAAACTCAGTTATCTGAGCTCTAGTCATGAATAGAGTCAGTATGAGTTTAGTTGAGTATTTGTAATTGTTGTTAACTCACTGGTCTCATAGTTAACTAGTCAATTTACTAAAAATAACCCTATTCATGCATGCAATTCGAATTTCTTAGTTGAGAGGAGGAAAAAAGCATCAATTTAATAATTATTGTATACTAGTGAGTATACAAAGTTTGCATGTAGCATGTGAGGAATTATCTTGGGATTGTGAAAGCAAATAGGAGCTCTTCCTATTCTTTAGGAGAAGGAATTGCGCAAGGAAATAGGAGAAAGTTGGAGGCCTATTTTGGCTAAGTGTTGGTTAGATAAGGCATAGCAGGAGAATAGTATTACGGTGTAGATTGAGCTTCAAGGATTGAAGCAGTCATTGTAATAGATCTATATTCTCGTATGATATAATACAAACAGAGGAGGTGTTTTTCCCAATTGTTTTCCCTAGTAAAATATAGTGTTCATTTTTATTGAATGATTTCCTGTGTTTCTATTGTATGTATTCCCTTCCACAGGTTGAGTAGAATAAAATTGTGTGTATTGATTTCATTCGCATCTACAAATTTTGCGTTATTCCTACACTAGTTTATATTAATATCCTCTCATCTGTTGTGTCTTTTCATATTCACAATTTTTCAGGAATTAAATTTCTTTAGGTTCATGTTGTTTGAAATTCATTGGTCCCTTCATTTTAGATTCACATCATTTGTAAATTTACTAGTATTTGAATCAATGTCTTTTATTCCTCGCCTTCATGCAACTGTAACAATTCATTTTTGATATTTTTAACTATATTCACCTTAACTGTCTCTTAACTGAATTTAGGTGCCTGGAACACCAAATATTATTTGTGTCACACCCTTACACTTCAATCATTAACATCACATGGAACCATAGGCTGAAACTATGGATTAAGAGATAGAGGTGTGTATCTACTCCATGGTTCAAATCATTTCTCCTTAAACCTTTAGCACCTATGTTGAATATCCCCGTAGGCTAAAACCATTTGATTGAACATAATATGCTTGAACACATTGCTTAGAGACCTAGATACCCTGGATGGCCCAAAACACCATTGGTTTAATATTAGAGCCATCAAGGCCATCCAATCCCAAATGACTTGGATCTTGGCTAGATCCACATGCACACCTTGCTCATCAATAATACAGCCTAGGTATTAGACCTTGTCCATGCTAAAGGAGAATTTTTCTAAGTTAGCACATAGCTTGGGCTGTTGTAGAGTGTGAAATATCTATTGAACATGTTGCAAGTGTTCTACCTATTTCTTATCGAAGATTAGGATATCATCCAGATATACAACCATGAAAAAGTTGGTGAAAGGCCACAAGATATCATCCATTAGCCTCATGAAAATTGTTGGGGAATTTTTCAAACCAATCGATCTTCCACACATTAGTTGGTTCTATTCAGACTTGATGGTATCCAAACTTCAATCAATCTCACTAAGTACTTGGCCCCCTTGAGTTGGTGAAGAAGGTCATTAATCCAAGTAATTATATATCAATTCCTAACCATAATTTTGTTCATGGCCCAATAATTAATGCAGAGTTGTTGGGTCTCACCTTTCTTCTGCACAACTACAATTGGGCTTCCATAGGGTGAGGAACTCAATCAAATGTTTCCTTTTTGGAGTAGCTGTTAAATATGTCACTTGATTTCCTCATTTTCCATAAGAGAGAAGTGGTAGATATTCCCATTGGGTAGAGTTGTGTCGAGGGTCAAATCAATTGAATGCTTGACCTAACAATGCAGAGGTACCCCAGTGGGTGAGGAGAAGATGTCTATGTATTTTTCCACAACCTTATCCACTTGACTCTACTACAACAAGGAGCCCTATGTTGAATTCATAGATGTGGCCACAATCTACTCCTTACTTTGAGAATGAATTAGGAAGAAGACAAATTACCTGGTCTAGGAGATGACCTTACTACATTTCTTAGTAGAGATCAAAGATATGGAAGTAGACGAGACTACCTATAACATCCTGTATAGTTATCTACCCAAAGTGATAATAAAACTATGAGCTTTAGACTCATATACAACCTTATTCTTCCACAAGTATGGTTATCCTAACATAACATCACAAACATCAAGGGGAGAAAGAACACACCATACCTCATCCTTGAAAGGATTGATGTTGTAGGGTAGGTAGAATTGTTGGTTGACACGAAGATCTCTCCCTTGATGGATCCACCTAATGGTGTATGGTTGTGGGTGTCATTTTGTCGGCAAGCCTAGTAACTTTATGACCTAGGTCAAGATGAGGTTCTTCTGACTCAAGATATCGAGAATAAAACGCAATAGATCACCCTTTAGTCACATTTATGAGTGCAAAAGGCACTCACCTTCTTCCAGATCTTTGGGATCACTTTTTTGGACCTTGGTGGTGGAAACAATGGCACTATTTTGTACATCAATGATTTGTTTCCCCTTGTCTAGGTCTTGTTCATAATAGGAACCTATGTCTAAATCTAAGGCTTTTAGATCAGCCACCAATAATTATCTTATGTGACATTCATTGGTATTATGAGAGGGGCTCTTGTGGAACTCAAACCACTTTCTTGTGTCTTTCTTCATCTTCCCATTACCATTCTTTATTTTTGGCTTAGATGGGATGTATTGGGGGGATCCACCATGGCTCTATCCTTTATTCTGTGGTTTGGGGATTCCCTTGCCCTGCTTCTACTATGATGGATTTGCATATCCAAATTCTCACATATTCCGTTTAAATTTTGCCTAATTTGGACATCATATTAGTATGTTGCACCAAGTGAATAGATGTCTAAGAAATCCATTTCTATCTGCATGTATTTGTATAGACAACCACAGTACTTGAGAACTAGATGTCGCTTAGACTCTTTGATGCCTAGCTTGATCTGAAAGGTATGAAACCTATTTGTTAAATCTGGCACTACTTGATCCCTTTCCTACCATAGTGTGGTCCATCTCATGTACTGGTTTTTGTACCTTCCAACAGGGTAATGTTTTTCCTTAAAATCACCCCTAAATGAGTCCCAAGTGGGTGCGATTGAAAATATTTGTGAGACCTTTGTGGGTTAATTACCCTTGTAAAATATTTTCCTTGTAATTATGTAGTTATAAATTAAAATAGTTGAGAGGGGCACAGATCCATTGCTTGAGGAAAAGGGTTGTTTTAAATATGATTCATGGCCTAATTGAGTGGTTTTAATGAGCTTAATTTGTATTAACTCAGTTGCAAAACAAGGATGCGACCATGTTCCTATTGGGAAAAGGCTACAAGAAATAAAAGGATAAACATATAATGCAAAGTATAGGTTGTCTTTTCAAGGGTCATTGGACTGAATAGACCACTTTGAATGAAAAACCATTCTGGTCGAAAATAGGAGGAGATACTACATTCATTTACAACAAAAATGACCAGAGGAAAGGGAGGAGGGTATTATCTATATTCACATTCTCATGTGCTGAGGGGGAGGACCATATGCACAAATAGAAAGAAGAGGATTCACTTACCACGACCATGAGAAGAGGGAGGCCAAGTGGCTCTTGTTGTAGAAAATAAAGGGAGGCAAAGAGGTGCATGTTTTAAAGAGAAATGACATGTGGTTACATCCATATAAGGAGATAAGGGAACAAAGTAAATATAGGGAGGCTATGAGGCTCTTGGATGCTCAAGGAGTCATTGAGAAGGCAGGAAAATATATGAGGACTGAGAGAATTCAGGTAAAATAGAAACTTTAATGATAGCTAGTTAAGAAACCCATAAGGCTTGTTGAATGATAATCATAAAGCAGTGGTTGTGCCTTACAAGGCTGATAAATCCATGTAATTAACTATATATCTCTCTCTCTACATTTAAATGAAGACTCTCTATGTCCAAATCCTTAGAGATGTTGGGATGTTGTATTATAAGTCCCTTTGTCTAAAGGAAAGTGTTCCCTCCCTGGAGTGAAATTGTTTAATAGTTGGTGGATGAAGTTAAGGTAGCTATGAGACACCCTATTTCAGCTAATAATATTTGTTTAAAATTCCTCTGAAATAAATCTACCTCAAGCTCTAGAATCTAGCTTGAGGGTGACAACTACAAGAAAGACTAAGTTGCATCTTGTCTATGGTTGGGTGGAGAGTTGAAGTCCCAATCTGAATTTCCATGTCTGTCAATTTAAGATAAGTTCTCATGTTAATAGTGTTGGAAATCCTTCAACCAAGAGGGTCTCCTCAGTGTGAAGTCCCAATTGGACCTCACATTATTTGGAGTAGGAGCTCCATCCAGAGTATCAGCATGGCTACCATAACTTTAACGTTTTCCTTGGCTACAATGAATCACATAAGAGAGTATGCACATAACCTTTGGAATCAACAAGTAAGTTGACACTGTGAAACACCAATTCAATGTGTAAATGGAGAATCGCACGAGAGGGAAATAAAAGTGATCCACTGGAAGAAAATTAATAGTACCGTCCTAAGAGAGACACATGAGAGCAAGGAAAGTTTCTTTAGTTATTTAACGAAGCAGTTCACATAGACACAACAAATAGTAAAGAAAATACAACATGCATTCAACAAGATAAGTACTGCAAACATAGATACAATAGTCGCACTACATTCACTATACATGCATGAAAATGTGTTGGCTCATCAAGCTTCTGATTATGAGTGAAATATCTAATCACACAATTACAATGGAGAGACACTAGCTTCAATAGTGGAACATTAAGTAACTTATTTCTCCTCCAAATAATGATATTCTCCCTTATTCCATGCTAGAGAATCAAGGTTGTACCTCTAAAGGCTAAGCCTCCAAAATACCCTTGCTTGAGTTATGAGGGTTTATTTATAAAAAGAGGAATGATCTTTCATATCCCCATGACTCTTGAGATTCCCTCATGACTGTTAGACTTTTGATGTGACCATTGAACTTCTACATGACTTTGGAATTTTCCTAAAGACTTTTGTGTCCATACATGACTATGTGACTTTTCATATTCAACATATTCCTCGTTGACTTCCACACATTACATTTATTCCTTTCCTTTCGATAATTACATCATTATATCCACAAATAATGTGGCAAGACACATGGACACACATGAAATTGTGATGGCATAGGTACAAGTCACAACTTCACAATGATGACATGAAATCCACGATGAAGTGGAAATGCAAAGCTTCTTCTCTTATTTCTTTATCTTCAAATTGATGAGAGGTATGTTTAGTACTTCATTTTCATGAAATCTCTACTTTGTTCTTAATCTTCACCCTTGAAGGGACTAAATGGTATAGAATCTTCATGTGGTCTAGATCTTTGGTATTCTATCATAATCTGGTATTCCTTCATCTTCTTACTCGATGATCTTCTTATCTTCTTAGCTTCATAGGTGCCTTCGGGCATGGTCTGCTTCTTCTTCTCCTCCATCATTGTCCTATCATCACAAGATATAATACATGCAACTAAAAACCACTCATGATGAGATGACATCAGTCCAATAAACTCCCAGTCTTACATGCTTCATGAAAATCAATGATTGAGTTGGAACTCAGTGTTGGACTAAGAGACAATCTCAGGTACTACATAATGCATAGTTCCAAGGGTCAATAGTAGGGACTGAGGCTTGAGATTGCGCATTAAGTGGTTCAAGGAGGCATGGGCAAGATGACTACATAGTTTAGGAGCTCAAGGAGGCAATATTGAGTCTTGAAGTTTCCCACTGCACAATTCTAGAGAGAGAGATTGACATTGTATAGTGTGAAAAAGAAAGGCTAACTAGGAGGATGATCTACACATTTGTGGAGCTCAAGGGGCAAGGGTTGAGCACTAAGACTGCACAGTGCATAGTTTTGGGAGGAAGGAACTACACATTGTTTAGTTCCAAGAGGCATGGGATGAGCTTGAGGGTTGAGAATAAGTAGTGCATAGTTCTAGAGGATTGAGTGAATTCAAGTTGCTTGGGTAATAACTTTCCGGGATTTGAATAAGTGTGGGATCAGTTAGGTCAAGGTGAGAAGGGACAAAACGTGAACATTATCACACACTCAAAAATTTTGACAACACAACATTGATCACTCAAAATTCAAGAACAACATGACCCCCTCAATGCAATGGTAATACAACAACCTCCTCCAAGTGAAACACTAAAGATACACTTTGCGACGACAGAGACGACACTTGTGTGAAAGTGTATAAAATTTTGGGAATGAGTGTAATACATGTCTATATGATAAATAAGACTCATTAAAACCAAATTTACCACTTGAAATTAATCATAGCTTCACTTATGTGATATGCGACACTTCCCATACCCCAAAGCCGTCACTTGCGACAGTGAGAGAAAAGTGCAAAAAACACTTGAAAAATGAAAATGACATTGAAAACAAAACATGCCAGAGTGAACATAACATGAAAATGACACTTGTTAAAGTGAAACAAGAAAAACTAATAGTCATGAACATGAAAGCAACACTTAAAAAAGTGAAGGTGCGCAAAAGCAATAGTTTGAAAAACTCATCGAAATAGAAGTACAATTGCAACCAAAAGTGAGATATTGTCAATGAAAGTGTGCACTGACTATTGACATAGGTTGAAAATTGCACAGGAATTTCCTTAATAGAATTTTTCTATGCCTATCCAATCTTTCATAAAAGAATGTGCTCAAGAACTAGTTGTGAATTGAGCATGTGTGAGCAAGTGACTTTGACACTTACAATCTGAGAATAAGACTATAACATTTAACAACACATCAATCAACCATAAAATTATTATGGAATGAATGATCACAAGATCCAAATTAGGATCCAAAATTTATGTGTACACTACATTTTGGAGGGTTTTTGTCACATCGACAACACTTGACAACACACTGGTAGAACTACATCTTCTATGCCTTGGTCTAGCATTATGCACCAAGTCTAGTTTTCCAGGAAGTATTGATTCGTCGTGTAAATCACTTTGGCTTCCCCACTTAACCCGGTTATAGCTATAGTCCCCTTCATCTCTTTGTTAGTTGAACATATTCATAAGGCCAACTATATCACAATGTTTTGATTCAAGAGAAGGGTAATGTAATTCATGAGCTTAATATATTTAGAGTATGAGTTTTCAACTTTGGTTTTGCCCCCCTTCTAGCAGGTTAGGACAGTACCCTAACAGAGTCACTACAGGAACACAAGCATTGCTTCACTGCCAGCAATCATGGATAGTACCCCAGCGAAGCTATTTGCTTCACCTCCCTACACAAGAAGCCTTTCTCTTATTCCACCCTTTATTTATTTATTTTTATAGGATTATGCTTCGGTACTTATTTATTTCATTGGGTGGAAGAGGGATCTCGACTTATTGAGAGAAAAAGAGGTTGTTCCTTTAGAGAATAATATATAAAACCCATGATATGAGTTCTCTCTTTAATATTTTCCCCTTTTCCTTCTCTACTTGATTGGATCAACATGCAAAACACCGAAACATTACATAACCAAGCTTAGAAATGAGGTTCCTAAAATAGATACAGGTATTGTAGTTCTACACAAATATTTCCTCATAAAAGGATCATATTTTCCATTAAAACATCATTGACCAAAAAATATAAATTCAAGATAGAGAAGAAGATAACAGATAAGCCAAGAATCCTTCATTGTCACAATTTCCCTTTTGAAATTTTGTCGCATTGTCTTTCAAGCCAAAGGGAACATCCTTCATGCAAAGTCTTATTAAAAAAAATAGAAAAGAAGAGACAAGACACAACAAGGAAACAAAGTCAAAAGGACAAAGAAAATGGAGGCTATATGAAAAACAAGATGCGAGAAAAAAGTAAGAAAATATGAAGAAGACTACAGAGAGCGAGTGAAGGATGAGTGTGCAAAGGAGACTAGTATGCAACTAGACCTACTCCTAACCTAACTAGCTAGAAGGTCAGGGTCAAGTGTAATGAAATTTCCAATGTAGCCACAGTAACTACTATCGACCTACATACAAAAAGATATGAGCAATTAAAACATATATAAAACAATGTGCAATAGAAATGATAAGAGCTTGAATAACTTTCACAACAAATTGAAGGTCTTTCATGTCAACAAAAAGATATGTCATAGCCACTACTTCTAACCAACTTGCAATCTTACCTTTTCAATGAAAACCATAATCAAATAAACCTCGAAATCTTCCTGTGAATGCATCTTCATTTCTATTGTCCTCCTTAGCAAGCATGAGAAAAGATCGAAGCTTGTTATTAGAAAAAGGGTTTTCTAGGTATGAGACTTGTAATTGATCATAGATTAGATCATGAAATTCAAAACAATCCTCTTTAAAACCTTGAAATTGTTGAAAGATGAATTTTCAATTAAAGGTATGGGATCATGATGAGAATCTTGTAAGGGAAAATGAATTTGATCATGTTCATAGGGTTTTCCAAGATAGTGAGGGATTTACATAACCATTAGAGAAGGTTGAAGTGCCTCAACTTCTTGACAAGTATCTGAATAGGGAGATGATAAAACATAAATATCAAAGGATGTAGAAAAAATTTCATCAAATATTCTAGTGAGAAAATAATAAGTTGAATGACAGTCAATGGGACTAGAATTATGATCAGATGGACTAATTAAAGAATAATATTTTTGATTATAAGATAATAAGGATAGGTCAGTTTGAACAACTTTGCAAATTCTTTGAGCAATAAAATCACCTTCCTCACATGATGAATGTAACAAACCATTCCTTTGTAGCTAGTGAAAAATTTCACTAGCATTGTTATCATCAAAAAAATTGAAAGGGAATGTTAGTATAGAAAATCCATGAAACCATTCAAGACATAGTGGATGAAAAAGAGGAACTTGATTCACCAAATAATTCAAGAATTCAGTAACACTTAAGAGTATTTCTGGTGCGAAACTGATTGGCAGTACAACATTCACAAGCAAAACTAAGAGTTGACCATTCTCGAAAGTATCTAATAGACAAGATTCTTTCGGCCAAAGATAATATTTTAAATTATCAACTTCACCAATTTGTGCTTCTACGAGAGATACACACTCCAAACCTGAGTTAAGTACAAGAGCCTTGCGTGCAGATGAATCAACTAAAATAGAATATTGAATCCAATTAGAAACCAAATCTTGAAAGTTAGAAATACTAAATCAAAAATACCAAACTTCTTTCAAGAAGAATTTACATCTAGTGAAAGCATGAAAAGAAAAGAATTTTTCTAGAAAAACTAGATCTAACTTAGTCTGAGGATCTTACTAGAGTCAAGAGATCCTGACATAACCATTAATGGAATTTGAAGTGCCTCAAATTCCTGACAAGTCCTGGGACTTTCAAGGATTGTAAAATTGCATTTTGTAGATTTAATTAGATCATGCACAGTAGGTGGATAGCTAATACCAGTAATTTCAATAGGACTGCTACTAACCAGATGGTAGCCATCTCTATTACTGATTTGACCAAGTTTTAAAAACTTCAACAAATAGGTTACTCGAGTCTAAATGTTATTTTAAATGCACATGTAAGGATGAATATACTCGATAATTTTCATGATTAACCTGGATAAAAGAATTTTCTTCATGCAAAACTAGAAATGAAAAGGGGTAGAATGGATACTCAATGATTTGATTGTTTCCTTTTTCATCATGGATAACCTCACCACTTGTGCCAATTGAGAAGTTAACTCATCAGATGAAGAACTTGAAGAGCATGGAGTACCTTCATCATAGGTTGATGCATTACAAATGGTAGAATATAAGGGATAGTGAGATGAAGAGGAAGTTTCCATAACATATTGTTTGAATGAATCGGATTCTAAATCAAAACCTTTCAAATCAAAATATTCTTGAGAAACTGAATGATTAACTGGTGAACTTGGGCATTCATCATCGCATACATCAATGAATTCATCATAATCAAAATGATTTTTTCCCAATACTATAGATTTAATAAAATTAACTTCATTCGATTGAGTAACGAGATTAGCATATTGAAAATCATTCAAGAATGAGGGAACAACATCTTGACATGGAGGGTTTTGAGAGAGGGAAGAGAGATCAAATTTTTCTTCAACTTTCTGCTCCTCTACCTATTTTATATGACTATTTTGTATTTGATTTCAATTTGAACTAGTAATTTGAAAATCAAGAGAGTGTGAAAAGCTAGTTGTTGGAGTAGATTTATCAAACAGATCATAGTACAAAGAGTCATGGTATGTAGATGATACAAGATGACAGATGTCCCTTGAAGAAGTAATACTTTCAGTGGAACCAGATTCAAGATTGAGAATGCTAGTATCATCTTGAGGAATGGAATGGTTAGTCTTAACCCTCGGCTTCATGAACCATTCCAATGTTTCCTCCACTAGATATGAATCATGAGAGGTGGATGAAGGTTGAAGAGATGGATTGGTAATCTGATTTTCATATTTCCCAACTTTAACATCATCGCAAGGAGGCACCCACATCAGTACCAAAAAAGGATGAGGACGTGCAAAAAAAGTAATAATAGGTTCCACCTTTGAAATTAGAGGTGTCCCATGATTTACAAAAATTGGGGTAGCAGAAACATCAGGGAGTTCAGGCTCACCATGTAAAGAGATATGAACCAAATGCTCAAACTTTTGTTTAAATAAATCCAATCCATATCTTGTTCCGGAAATTCATAACATAGGTGAAGGAATCAATTAGATAAATCCTTAATTGATTCATTAGTCTTCATTCTTAGTTTATTAATTATTTTAAGGACATCCTGGTAATCATACCTATCAAATTCTAAATGAAGCTCCTTGATGAGGTGTTCAAAATTATGAATGGAATTGAGTGATAGGGTATGACACCATTGGTTGGTTCAACCTTCAAGCGTGAGGAAGAAAAGAACACAAGACACATTTTCACACTCAAACTCATAATATTCACAAAAATTAAGATAGATAGATTCATGCGTGGCTATGGATGTATCACCCTCACCATAAAACTTGAATTGAGACAAATCATAAACAATTTCATCGGGGATATAAAAAAAAAAAAAAAAAAAAAAAAAAAAAAAAAAAAATATTACCATCAGATCTATTGAAAAAACACTCTGGAAGTATGATTTAGGGATGAGAAATTCAATATAAGAGGTTCAAAATAGACTCAATGGGCATAGCTTTTCATATGACCCTCCTTCTAGCAAAATTTTTTGATAGTGCTGAAAATTCATGAACTAAGGGGGTCTCCCCGATGTGAAGTCCCAATTACACCTCACATTGTTTGGAGTAGGAGCCCCATCCAAAGTATCGGCCCAACTACCATAACTCTAAGGTTTTCCTTGGCTACAATGAAGCACATAAGAGAGTATGCACATAACCTTTGGAATCAACAAGTAAGTTAACACTATGAAATACTAATTGCAATGTGTAAATGGAGACTCTCACGAGAGGGAAATAAAAGTGAGCCTTTGGAAGGAAAGAAATAGTACCATCCTAAGAGAGACACACGAGATCAAGGAAAAGTTCATCAGTTATCTAGCAAAGTAGTTCACATAAACACAATAAATAGTAAATTAAATATAATGCACATTCAATAAGATAAGTACCAAATCCACCGAAATAGTTCAATTTCCTTAGTACGTGTGAAAAAGACATATACCACAAAATATACAAATAATAGTCTTACTACATTCATGATACATGCATGAAAATGTGTTGGCTCATCGAGCTTCTGATTATGAGTGAAATATCAAAATACACAGTTACAATGGTGAGCACTAGCTCCAATAGTAGAACATTAAGTCACTTCTCGCTTCTCCAAAGAATGATCTTCTCTCCTATGTCAAGGAAGAGAAGCCAAGGCTAGCTCTCCAAAGGCTAAGCCTCCAAAAGCCCCTTGCTTGAGTTATGAGGAAGTATTTATAACAAGAAGAAAGACCTTTCATATCCCCATGACTCTTGAGCTTCCCTCATGACTCTTAGACTTCTGATGTGACCTTTCAACTTATGCATGACTTTAGACTTTTCCTAAAGCCTCTTTTGTCCATACATGAATATGTGACTTTTCATACTCCACATATGACTCTTGGACTTCCACACATTACATTTAGTCCTTTCCTTTCAATAATTAAATCATTATATCCATAATTAATGTGGCAAGATACGCGGACACACATGACATTGTGATGGAATAGGTACAAGTCACAACTTGACAATAATGACATGGACTCCATGATGAAGTAAGTGGCAATGCCAATTTTCCTCTCTTACTACTTTGTCTTAAATATTGAAGAGAGGTATGTTCAGTACTTCATTTTCATGCAATATCTACTTTATTCTGCATATTCACCCTCCAAGGGACTGAATGGTATGAAATCTTCATGTGGTTTGTATCTTTCATATTTTGTTATAATATGGTGTTCCTTCATCTTCTCACTCGATGACCATCTTATCCTCTTAGTTTCACAAGTGTCTCCCACCATGGTCTCCTTCTTATTCGCTTCCATCATCATCCTATCATGATAAGATATAGTACATGCAAATGAAAACCACTCATGACGAGATGACATCATTCTGATAAACTCATGTCTAACATGCTTCATGAAAATCAATGAATAAGTTGGAACTGGGTGTTGGACTAAGAAATAGGCTCATGGATTGTGTAGTGTGCAATTCTAGGGGTCAGAAGCAGGGATTGAGGCTTGACTGTACAGTGTGTAGTTCAAGGAGGCCCGGGAAAGATGACTACGCAGTTGAGGAGCTCAATGAGGCAGTCTTGAGGCTTGAAGTTTCCGACTGCGTACTTCTAGAGACAGAGAGGCCTAGGGATTGTGTAGTTATGTATTTCAAGGAGGCAGTATGGAAGATTGAGGCTTAACACTGCGCGCAGAAGAATACTGATTGGGAGGTTGATCTACATAGTTTTAGAGCTCAAGGGGCCAAGGTAGAGCACTAAGACTGCACAATGCACAATTCTGGGAGGTAGGAACTATGCATTGTGCAGTTCCAAGAGGCAAGGGAATAGCTTGAGGGTTGAGATTGTGCAGTTCAAGAGGGTTGAATGAAGTCAAGTTGCTCGGGAAATAACTTTCCAGGATTTGACTAAGTGTTGGATCAATGAGGTCAAAGTGAGGGAAAAAACTTGAACATGATAACACACTCAGAATAGTTGACGACACAACGTTGATCACTCTAAAGGAAAGAACAACAGTGATACAGCAACCTCCTCCAAGTGCAACACTAAAGATACACTTTGCGACGAAAGTGGCGACACTTGCATGAAAGTGCATAAAATTTTTGGAATGATAGTAATACATGTCTATATGATAAATAGGACTCATTAAAACCAAAGTTACCTATTTAAATGAACCATAGCCTCATTTATGTGATATGTGATGCTTCTCATGCCCCAAATATGACACTTCTAATAGTAAGAGAAAATTGCAAACGACACTTGAAAAATGTGAATGACATTGAAAACAACACATAGCAAAGTGAATATAACATGAAAATGACACTTATTAAAGTGAAAACAAGAAAAAGCGACAGTCGTAAACATGAAAGTGACACTTACAAAAGCGAAGGTGTGAAAAAGTGACAATTTTAGAAACTCACCGAAATAGAAGTACAATCGCAACCAAAAGAGATTGTCAATGAAAGTGTGCACTGAATGTTGACATAGGTTGAAAATTGCATAGGAACTGTCTTGATGGACTTGTGTTATGCATGTTCAAGCTTGCATAAAATAATGTACTCATGACCTTGTTGTGAATTGAGAAAGTGTGAGAAGGTGACTTCGACACTTACAATCTGAGAAGAAGATTATAACACTTAACAAAGAATCAATCAACCTTAAAATGACTATGGGACAAAGAATCACAAGATCCATAGTAGGCTCCAAAATTCAAGTATAGATCAAATTTTGGAGGGTTTTTGTCACAACGAAAACAACTCCTTATCCCTTATGCGCCATTGAATGATATATGAATGTTTATGGTGCATATTAAATGTCTTTTTAATATTATGCTCATGTTTAATATGTTCGTTCAATGCATATATTATTGTTAAGGAATGTTGATTCATGTGTGAATGTATGGATGCTTACTTCTTGATTATTTGTTGGTTAACAATGGCTTGATAATGATGGGAATTTTTGATTTCATGCATGGTTTCGGAATGGTATGATTCCTTTTTTAAGTTATGTGTGTCGGGAGATGGGTATATCTCTGTAAATATTTATTGTTTTTTGTGTTGTCAAAGGAATGGATCGAATTCTTATGTTTACTCTAAGCTTGAAATTAATCTAATTATATGAGCATGAAGGATGGTCTAATCCTTTTTGTAAAAGTCATATATTTGTCTAATGATTTTCATATTTTTCCTGTATATCTGGTCGATGTTTATTTATAAGTGTGGGAAGGACATTGTCACTTATATGAGTAATACATATAAAAGGTGCAGTAGTGATATCAAAACTTGTGTGTGTGTGTGTGTGTAAATAACTATATACTCACTAGCTGGGTCGAAGCCCTTATAAACTCGGGAGGAATGGCTCTAATGCCCAACATATGGATGTATTTGAAGCTGAGGAGGGATATCTCAAGGATCTTTGGAATTATATGCATAAACTCTTATGGAAATGAGCAGGGGTTGAATTCATGGCATTAAGGGGCTTGGACCTTGTCCATGTGCATGGGCATTGTAACCAAGTGTCAAGGGGAAAAAATCCCAAATCTTAATCAAGTGGTGTAGGGTTGATAGTTTAGGACCCTGAGGGTAAAAGGGACTCAAACTTAATTGTTGTATGGATAGGATCCAAGTCAAAGTGAAAAAACAAGAGATATTTAAGTCATCAATGGGTGAGCATTCATGGTCATCGAATGACTTAGCATTTTGAACCCAAAAGTATCAAGCGGATAATCCATGTGAAAGGTGCAGTAGTGATATCAAAACTTGTGTGTGTGTGTGTGTGTGTGTGTGTAAATAGTTATATACTCACTAGCTGGGTTGAAACCCTTATAAACTCAGGAGGAATGGCTCTAATGCCCAACATATGGATGTATTTGAAGCTGAGGAGGGATATCTCAGAGATCTTTGGAATTATATGCATAAACTCTTATGGAAATGAGAAGGGGTTGAATTCATGGCATTAAGGGGCTTGGACCTTGTCCATGTGCATGGGCATTGTAACCAAGTGTCGAGGGAAAAAAAGCCCAATCCTTAATCAAGTGGTGCAGGATTGATAGTTTAGGACCCTTAGGGTAAAAGGGACTCGAACTTAATTGTTGTATGGATAGGATCCAAGTCCAAGTGAAAAAATAGGAGATATTTAAGTCATCAATGGGTGAGCATTCATGGTCATCGAATGACCTAGCATTTTGAACCCAAAAGTATCAAGGGGAGCACCAAGGGAAACTCTAGGGATCAGATCCCTAGTATGATGTGGTAGTGGGGCCATTGTCATTGCTTGATGAAACCCATAGTTATGAGGTGAATGATGTGGAGGATGTCACAAGGGATAATGCCATCCCAACAATGAGGATTGTTGATGTTACCCCAATCCCCGAACCCTAGAGATTTTGGAAGGATGCATGGTAGAAGGTCCCAAGATTTTGGTTCGTGAGTGACATGGTGCAAGGATCCCAATAAGTGGGGATGAGTGCCAAGTGATGTGGCCATCATGGGTTTGTTGAAGAAAAACTCGGCACCATTAATGTGTAATGGGTGCATAACATCATAAGGGGAGGGAATTTTCGCATAGTCCGTGTAACCCTAAAGCGTTCATGAGGGGCACTGTAAGAAATCCTTGGGGTACTTCTCTCAAGATGACATGGAATCTGCAGGCCCTTTTGTTGGGATCTGTGTTAGGTTGCATGTATTATGCATAAACTACCTTAGCGTAGCCTCGCTATATATAAATATAAGCTCCACGTAACCCCAGAGATTCTCGAAGGATCATTGCAATGGGAAGTACTGGGATAATTGGGTCGGGGTGATGTGGTGTTAAGGGCCCACATAGTGGTTATATATGTGTGTGTGTGTGTGTGTGTACATACACACAGAT
>APFE030115285.1:1178-11958 GCA_000404065.3 Pinus taeda | reverse complement strand
ATAGCCACACAGGATACAATTATCAATCTACTGAAAGGATGGAATGAAAATCAGGGATGAAAGGCAAAGGAGAATCTTTTCATCATGCTGAAAAAGAGGAGAAATGGATGAATGGGGATCTAGGAGCAGTTAAGAATTCCTAAACATTCATTCATATGTGAAAGAAACAGCATAAACAAGATCATTTAAGTATACATGCTCATAGCTATTTCTGAAGAAAAACATAGAAAAATGCAGAAATTGAACTTAAGGTGTAGTGAAACAAATCTTAAGCTATTATTTTTTTCTTTCAATTTAAAAGGCGGAACGGTGGTAAAAACATGAAAATTAACAGAGGAGAGAAACACTTATTGAATCATGTAGAAGCACAGGAATTCCGTAATCATTCCTTGGCCAATTGAACACATCAAGTAGTTTCGCAATCCATGCTTTTAGCAATCTTTGATTATAGAAAATATGACAGTTACAGTGTGGGTCTCTACTCAGAGAAATGTTGGGAAGCAAACTAACCAACCAACCCCTCACTACATTGTTCAGGGTGGTATTTATAAGCAAAATATCGGAAAGACATTCATTACAATTGACCTAAACAGGTCTGCTAGAAAAACTCTTCAAAAATCTAATTGTTGCTAGAATTAAATGCAAGTAAATCTTTTTGGCTGTGCTAGGGGCAGCTGAATCAGAAAAGATCACAATGTGGCCCTTGGAGGCTTGATGCGGTGTTGTTGGAATGATTGTGCTTCGGGAACTATAGTTCTGCTCTGGTGCGATTTAAATCTGCAATAATTATGATTGGAGGGCTTCGAGTGGCTTCACCCTCTTTCTTTGACACGCTGGAAGGTATTAAATGTTCTCCTGCTTCAGGCCGCTGCTCAAGATTTTCACTGATACTCTTTGCCGCTACATTGATGGCTTCCGCCGTCTACTGATACTCTTTGACACGCTTGATACCTGATGATTTGATCTGATACACTTTAAACTTTGTCATCGATCTTCTGTTGTCTTTAAACCGGATCAATTTGGCACGATCGGGCGATTTTCGGGCTTTTCAGCACAGAACGGGCCAAGGAATCAAAAGATTCTCTGTCATCGATCTTCTGTTGTCTTTAAACCGGATCAATTTGGCATGATCGGGCGATTTTCGGGCTTTTCGGCGCAGAACGGGCCAAGGAATCAAAAGATTCCCCAAAGATTCCCCGAAATGGCCTAACTGCCTATGTTTCTTGTTCTAGAGCTCCAAAGTGCGATTTTTCTTCCTGCGCGAATTTTCGACTTTCTGGCTGTTGACGTCAGCTGTACGGTGGATGACGTCAGCCTGTGGTGGGTCCCTGGTATAGAATGACATGGCGAGGTGCTGATACTGAAGCGATGCGATGAACTCCTCTGATGTGATCGCAATACCGCATCGGCGGGGAACGGAAGGGTGGTTCAATTGGACATTTGGTGTTTGCGACCGCCGACCACCGATATCGCGATATCGCGTCGGGTGGTGACGGATGGGTCATACTTGCATGGGGAGGAAACTGCGATCTTGCGATGTGATCTGGCTTTATATGGTCTGCGGAGTGTTAAGGAGATCGGCAAGGGGTTTGTTGTGGGCAGAAGGAGTAAGTAAGTGGGTGTGAAAGGTATTTGAGGCTTTGGAAGGGGTCTGATCACCTCAAAGCGGTTTTATACTCTGGAAGGAGTCCATTGTGTTTTGAAGATGGCTTGAAGGGGGCATCATGAGGGTTCTTGCTAAGTTTCAGGTAAACTGAGAAATTCCCGGGGGTACTTATGGTTATTTTTCAACCAGGGTGGGGGGATATTTACATAGGGGATGATTACTTACATAATATTAGTAAGCGAATGGGAAAATATAGGGAGCTAAATAATAATGTTAGTGGTTAATATGGAGATGGTAAGAAAGCGTTAAGTTCAGGAGACCTTAGGCTTTTACGAGGGGATAGAACCATTCTTCAGAGAGAGTATGGAACAAATTTGAGCAAAGCGGATCTTTACTCAAGCAAATGCTATGAAAATGATGGAATTTAAGAGGTATCAAGCAGATCTTGACCTCTTTTGGGGAAGTTAGTTAATGATTGGGGGAAAGTGGAGAAGGGGAGTTAGTTATACCTGTTTTTGAGCTTCTCGCATAGAATTGCCTGCTGATTGTGTCCTGAGTGAGATGACACCTGAAAACCTGGAACTGATCAGCAGTTAGGATTCAGCAACCTCAAAACTACCTACCCAGCCTACTTACCTAACATTTTTCTTCTTTTGATTTGGGTGCACTTAGACTTGCAAACCCATCATTCCATTTTTCTTTTCATGCTTTCCTATCAACAGACTACCCTTATTTCTTCCGAGGGCCCAGATTAAGTTGTTGGGCTCCTTTGATTCTCTACCTATCTAAGAATCTGCCAAGATTAAACTGTTTGGACAGATTTACATTCTCTATATTCTAAAACAGAAATTTAAACCTAGGGAGACCAAGATTAAGCTGTTTGGACCTCCCTTTAAATGAAAATTGGCGATACCGGGATAACTTCTCAAAAATTTGGAAGGAAATTAAATGAACTGTGAGTAGCCTTCTTTGTTTGGAGACTGTTAAGCAAATATGGAACATTGCAGCTTGCAAAGTATGACATATTTGGCCTGTAAAAATGTCAATCATGAAATATGAGTAACCTGCTGCAGCAGGAGGCTAACAGTTTCTACATGAGCAATGATTTAAATAGCCACATGTGCGCCATGTGCAAATCATGTGGGAACCACTTGTAGATGTCACATGGTAGGTCAATATGATGTGGCACTATCTGGTAGGCCTATCTTCGATTGGCCATATCTTTTGATCTAGGATTCGACTTGCGACGAATTTTATATCGTTCGAAAGCTCTAAACAAGACATCAACACAATGATGCTATCTATTTTACAGTTTGAAGAAGTTGTAAGAGGTTGAAAAAATTATACCCCATTTCTATAAGGGAACATTGGAGGTTGGGTCAGCATAGTAATTACCTCCTTCTACCCTTAGTTGGGGCTAGGGGTAGTAGGGGTATGTTATAGATTTGTATTAGAACTTCCAGGTTCAAAAATTGGACTAGATGGGCTCTATCACAGAAGAAATGAAGGTATAGTGTTTGTGACTCTATTCTATAGTCAAGTTGTTTGATAACTTCTTGTTGTAGGTGCTAGTTATAGCACTATGATCATGGTTGGTATATTGATTATGTGCATGTGCAAACTGAATGTTGGGTGTAATAGTGTAATGAATGGTTGTGTGCTAATTTGGGATTGCATGCAGGACCTATGATGCATTTGTAAATGTCAAACATTATAAGTATGTGGTTTTCTATCTAACCCCCTTGAGATTGTAGATGCAATGGTTGTTTCCCTAGGTAAAGAACATTGACTGAAAAATGCCAAAGGTTGAGTTTTTAAAATATTATAATGATAGTCTCAGTAAAGATATCGGTATTCAATTGATGTTGTTGACCTTGGTAAATAAGTTGATTGTAGCTAATGCTAATGGTTTTGGTAAAAGACTGGTTTTTAAGCCTGTGTAGGCATGATGATAAATGAACTGATATATGTGCATGAAAAATTTAATTTTGAAAATTATTCTAAAAATGAGTATGCCTAATTACGTCCTAGATTTTGAGACAAGTGACTAGAGAACAAATTAAGTGTAACAAACTTGGGTAGATTTTCCATGTAATTAGAAGGAAATTATAAAGGAAAAAAATAACACCAACGTAATGGGACACATATTCCAAGTTGAATGGAGGGAAAAACATTAAGTGGGTATCACTTGCGGTTAAGTAATGGTTATGGGAAATTGGCATTGGCATTGATGAAAGGCAAAGGGAAATAAATGGAAATTAATTCTAGGAATAAGGGAAAATAGGAGAAAAGGAAGATGAAGGGACACTAATATGAATGCAAGGAAATTAGAGAGAAAATAAAGGAAAATGAAAGAAAAAAAGGAAAAGGAAAGGAAGAGACACCATAACTCAATGATAAAAAGGAATTTGAGAAATAATTGACAGATTTTGACAGTTTTTTCTCATCTTTTGATCAGTTTTAGAAATTGAACTCCAAGAGGAGAGGAGAAAGAGAGCACTTGGACACAAGAAATCAAGAAAGGGACAAGCAAAGGAAATCAAGAGAGCACAAGGAGAAAATTGGAGGAACAACTACAATAGGAAGATTGTATAGGTAATAGGTTGCATGTGTGATTTCCTTGCTTGGATTTGAATGCATAGTGCATGCATTTTATTTACATGGTTATTTTGTTGTCATTGGCATGGGGATTTTGTGGATTAATAGTGGTTTTAGCCTTGCCTTGTGATTTCCTAGATAACCATGGTGTGATGGGATTCATTCTTGGATGAGATTTGGATTTCCCAAAGATTTTGGATCCCAGTGAGGTGGTCTTGATAAAATCCCAAGGGTTGGGGCTGAAGATGGTTTCCTCCGGGAAGCCCTTAATAGGTGGGTGGAGACACAAAAATTCCTTTGGGTATGGTGAAGAAATTCTGAGGCATCCAAGCTTGTGTTGGTTTGGTGATTTTTGAACTGGTTTAGATGAAATCAATATGGTTGAGGGTTGAGGTGGTTTAGCCTTTGGATTCCCTAGTTGGTTTTGTTTTGCCTTATCCCATGAGATACCACATTCATGCTTGGAATATGGCACAGGGGCGATTGGCTTAAGAGATATTTAATTCAACCCAATCTATGGGTGGGGTGTATGTGGAAGTCCCTGACTTGGTTGGATTTATGTATATGTTATTAAGTGTTATTTATTATTAAGATTAATGAGAACATCTATTGGTTATTGTGTTGATTTTATGAATGTTTTTTTATGGCTTCATTTTGGTTAAATGTTGGTTATAGGCATGGTTAAATGATGTTCTCTCATTGTGGATCTTGTTCATGATTCGATAATTTTTTGAATGTTTATATGAATGCATGAGATAACAGGTGTTGTTGCAGCGATATTGAGAGGGAAGTGAGCCTTCTGGATGATTTTTTGATGAAATTAATGAGACAATTAATAGATATGCATTCATGACTTGTAGCTACTATGTTCACCATATGTTTTCTAAATTTTTATCATGTAACTGGAATGTTTGAATAAGATCTGAGCCTATTATAGTTTGTATAGACTTATGGACACCTTAAACTTGATTTTTGAAAGCTCCAGGTTGTTCTAAGTTGTTCTAGACAATGGTATGTAGACTAGCCTTAAAAATGTGGCACTAATTTCATGGTTGTGAGCATAAAACTAGAAAATTTTGGTTGCAACCACACAGAGGAAGGCATGTGCGTGCGGCTGGAGCCTTCTAGCTACATACACATCTTGGCATGTGTGCAGATGGGTTGTGAGCTTAGGTAAAAAGAAAGTTCCAACTCATGGGCTAATCACCAATGATTTTTATCTGACACTTGGGTGATCAAGTTCCCCTGAGTGGTTTCAGTAAGTTTCTGGTTAGTAGACCCAACTTCCATAATGAGAAATTGGATGTCGAGTGATGTCATAGTAACTCTCATCTCATATTTACCCTAGAGATCTTTTAAAAGTGGGTAAATGTGATGTGGGGTGTTACAGGGTGGTATCAAAGCAAGTTATGTTCCTTGTAAACCTTTCTCTGGTAGGGGTGTCATCGAGTGGTATCAAAGTGAGGTTTACAATATTGAACCTCGGAGTACATGTAGAGGGTTATGGTTATCATGAATGCAGTTATTGTTAATGTTTTGTATTATTATCATGTATGGATCATAATGTTGATATGTTGTTTCTATTACTATATCTATCATGTTAATCTAGACTGACTTGTGCAAATGTGGTAGCTTCCCCTTAGATACATTGAGGCATGATCTGGATTTTGTTCTATTTGGTTTATCTAACATGAAATTTTTGCAGGAAATAGAAGGAAAAATATGAAGACATAATGGTGGAGTAAAGTTCACATGACTCCTTGTATAGGCCTGATGTGAGATCAGTGGAATGGGAAAACTTAATTGAGCAACAGCAGAAGAATATTCTCTTGATCTCGCATATATATTGAGGATTCTAAGAGGAGAGATTAGAAGTTTCAAAGTATTTAATAATAGGTTGACTGAGGCATAAGAAATCCTTGCAAAGGCTCAAGAAAAGAAAGTTGAAGTCAATGTAGTGATTCTTCAAAGGCTTTCGAACTTACAAAGGTAGGGATCGTTGGGCACCAATCATGGAGATAGGCAGGAGATAGGCAGGGGAGAAGACTAATGGACCAGATGGTAGCAGATCTTAGAGAAGGTACAGGTTGGATAGGGATGATACAGTTAAGAGTGATAGACTCTTGGATGCACCTGAAAAGAAGACTGGTATTCAAGGGTTTTATTTTAATTCTTCTTCCAAGGGACATCATTTCCATCACTGTCGACATCATAGGAGGAGCAATTATTTTCCAAGGAAGTTTAAGAAATCCAAGCCCCCTAATTTTGATGGAGAAATGAAGAAATCAGAAGATGCAGAAGCATGGTTGCTTGGGATGAGGAATTTTTTCATATTGCATGACTACTCAGAGAACATGAAAGCCAAGATAGCCACCTTCAGTCTCAAAGGAAAAATAGATATTTGGAGGGAAGATATTAAGAATTTCAAAAGAATCAGAGAAGATAATTTGACTTGGTATGATTTTGAAAGACTCTTCAAGAAGAAGTATCTATCTGAGAGATATTATGATGGAAAGGCCAAGGAGTTTCATGAGCTCGGGATGGGTTCCATGACAGATGAATAGTATACAAAAAAAATTCTAGAGTTGTTGAGGTATGTGCCCTATCTTAAGGATGAGAAAGAAAAGATTAAAAGGTTCATCAGTGGATTTCCATTGTCATTTAAAGATAGGATTGAGTTTGATAGGCCTATGTCATGGAGGAAGATATCAGGAAGTTAAAGCATTGTTATGAGTGTGCAAAGCATAAGCCTGAGTTTAAGTGTGATTGGAAGGGTAATGAGAAGACTAATGGAAAATGGCCCAAGAATCGAGGAAGATCTTAGGATACGTGTGAGAAGGAAAACATGGCCCCATATAAGAAGTATAATGCAGTGGAGAAAGGACATGGGTCTTAGCCTATGGAGCAACATAATAAAGGCAGTGGCAGAGAACCCTTCAAGTGTTGTATTTGTGGTAGAGATCATCGCAATAAGGATTGTCTATTGTATCAAGATGGCAGGCCTCAAATTTATATTGCTCAAGAGGTGTAGACAGTTGGGGATGTTGTTCAGAGCATTCCTCAGATCTATGCAGCACTTGATAACAGGAAGGCATACCATCAGGCATCTATTCTTGAGATGGAAGGTAAGTTGTGTGATCAATTTGTTTCCATTTTGATTGATCCTAGATCTAATTATAGTTATGTTAGTCCTTAATTGGTGGATTAGTGCCATTAGAATAAATAAGTGCTTACAAAATCTTGTTCAATGCAGTTGGCTACCACGACCAAGAGAAGAGCTCATCAATGGGTGAGATATTGTGCATTTGAGATTAATGGAATGCCTACATCAGCACACCTAAATTTTCTTCCTTTGGGATCATATAAAATGTTTTTAGGCATGGATTGGTTTTTTATTCATAGGATCAAGGTGGAATGTTATGAGAAGGCCATTGAGTATCTGGATGATGATGGAGAAAAGAGAATATTGCAGGGAAATAAGAAGCCTGCACCAATGAGAATGGTTATAGTTATACAAGGTAAGCGTAGCTGTAGGAAAGGGTGTGTATTTTTTGTAGTTCATGTTTCCAGTGACAAAGGAAAGGAAGATGAGGATGATGAATTCTTGAGGAAGTATCCTATATTATTACAGCTTTAGAATGTGTTTCCTACAGAAGTTACAAAGTTTCCTCTTCATGGAGAGGTGAATTTCTCTAATGAGTTAATACAAGGGGAAACACCATCATCTAAGGCATTGTATAGGATGAGAACTCTGAATTCAGTGGAATTGAATTTGTAGCTTAAAGAGATGATTGATAAGGCATACATAAGGCCAAGTGCCTCCCCTTGGGGTGCACCAGTGTTGTTTGTAAAGAAGAAGGATGGTACTCTCAAATTGTGCATTTATTACATGTAGTTGAACAAGGTGAATATCAAAAACATGTATTCGTTGCCTTAGATTTATGATTTATTTGATCAAATAAAGGTAAAAGCATTATATATTGATTTGATATCAGGATATCATCAGGTGTGCATCAAAGAAGAAGACATCTACAAGACTAAATTTCATACAAGGTATGGGCTCTATGAGTTTGTTGTGGTTCCTTTTGGTCTTACCAATTCTCCAGCAACCTTCATGTGTTTGATGAACAACATGTTGTACCCTTATGTGGATAAGTTTGTGATAGTATTTGTTGATGATATATTTTTCTATTCAAAGAATGAGGAGGAGCATGCAAAGCATCATTAGGGGAATTTTGAGGTCTAAAATAGGCCTCCTAAGAAAAATGTACAACCAAAAAAAACTTTATAAGCACCAATAGGATTCAAGATGATGATGTCAACCATGGGGATGATTCACAATTTTTGGAGTAAAAAAGTAAAAAGATTAAAAAGTAATAAAATAATAAAACTACTTTTTCAACTCGTATTTGCAACTTATCTCCCTAAGGATTTACACAAATTTTGAGAGGGATTACTCATTGGATGAAAATTTTGATTCCTCATCCAAGGAGTACCGTTGTTGCATACATTTGATGGACCCCGCTACACAAAAAGTGAGAAATACATGAAAAAACATTATTGTAATCACATTTTTCATGTATTTCACATTTTTCATGTAGCGGGGTCCATCGAAAGTGTGCAATATGGGTACTCCTTGGATGAGGAATAAAATTTTGCATCCAACAAGTGTTGTTGCTTGACATTTTAGTAAATCCATAGGGAGATAAGTTGAAAATACGAGTTGAAAAAGATAGTTTTTCCTTTTTTCCCTCTAAAATTTGATGATGTAATCTAATCTTGTTTTATTATTTCCACTATTATTTTATAATTTCCTTAGGAGGCTCATTTTAGACCTCAAAATTCCCCTAATGCTTGCAGCAGTGTTGATATTATTAAGAGAGCATAATTTTATGCCAAGCTCAGCAAGTATAGTTTATTTCAAACTTAGATTCATTAATTAGGACATGTTGTTTCCAAGGAGGGGATAATAGTGGATCCAGAAAATATTAAGGTTATCATGGAATCGCCAACTCCAAGGAATGTAGATGAAATCAAATCATACATGATACTAGCAAGTTATTACAAGTAGTTCATCAGGATATTCTTAAAGATTGGCTATCCTAATACATCTTTGCAGAGGAAAGGGAAAAAGTTTGAATGGACTGAGGAGTGTGCAACTAGTTTTGATCAGTTGAAGAATTTGCTTACAAATGCTCTAGCTTTGAAGATTGCAGATCTTGATAAGGAGTTTGTGGTTTGTACAGATGCTTGCAAGGAAGGACTTGGTGGAGTCTTGATTAAGAATGGAAAGTGGTTTGCTATGAATCAAGGAAGCTGAATGAGCATGAGAAGAAGTATGTGACTCATGATCTTGAGTTAGAAACTATTATTCATGCATTGAAGATATGGAGACATTATCTATTTGGCAGGAGGTTTTTATTAATGAGTGATTATAGTGGACTAAGATATTTTCTTAACCAACCTAATTTGAACACTAGGAAATCTAGATGGTTGGCTACTCTTAGTGAGTTGATTTTGAGATCAGGTAAATCTAGGGAAAAGAGAAGAGGGTTTTGAATGTTCTTAGTGGGAGAGTGCAAGTGATTCATATTTCAGTTATGAGCTCTTATGGGATATATTTACAGGAGCAGACATTGCGTGCAGAACAACATGATGAGAAGTATTAGCAGTTGAAGAAGAGATTGCAGTAGCAGTGTGAGGGTGATCAGGATGAGAAGTATCACCTCACATCATATGGCCTGGTCAGATTTAGGAGAAGGGTCTGTGTGCCTAATAGCAGTGAGTTGAAGAAGCTTATTTTGAGAGAGTTTCATGTCAATCCATATTGGCCACCCAGGATATAAAAATACTTTGATAGTTGTTAAGAAGTTATATTATTGGCCAAACTTGAAGAAAGAGGTGGCTAAGTTTGTTGTTGTGTTTGGATTGTCAGCATATAAAATATGAATGCAAGCATCCAATTGGTTTGTTGCAACCTATTCTGATTCCGGAATGGAAATGGGAGGTCATTTCCATAGACTTCATTACAAGTTTTGTTTAGGACATTGAGATAGCATGATTCCATCATGGTTGTGGTTGATTGGTTGAGCAAGGTAACTCACTTCATTCTGATTAAATCTACTAATTCAGCTAGTGAGGTAGCTTAGATCTTCATTAGGGAGATAGTGAGGTTGGATGGAGTTCCCAATATGGTTATATTAGATAGCGATGCCAAGTTCACTTCTAGGTTTTGGAAGGATTTGTTTGCAGGCTTGAGGACAAAGTTAACCTTCGGTACAGCTTATCATCCACATACATATGGACAGATAGAGAGGGTTAACAATATTCTTGAAGATATGTTGAGAATGTATGCCATGCATTAACAAAACAAGTGGGAGGAGTATCTTCAACTAGTGGAGTTTGCTTATAACAATGTGTTAGGCCCCTATACTGCTAGGGTAACCCTTATTGTTATTAGTACAACCCACTAATTATATTGATGTACCCACATAGTGCCCATATTGTTACTATTGTACCCCATATAAGCCCACTAATGTTACTATTGTGGCTTCATATTATTATTGTTAGGTCGGC
>APFE030115278.1:5796-18917 GCA_000404065.3 Pinus taeda | reverse complement strand
CCACAACAGAAGCAGAATATGTGGCAGCAGCTGAAGCAACAAAAGAAATTGTGTGGCTCAGGAAAATTCTTGAAGATTTACAGGTAAAACAAGTACAATCAACTCCACTCATGATTGACAATACCTGTGCAATAAAGTTGGCCAAGAACCCAAAGTTCCATGATTGAACGAAGCACATCAATACTAAATATCATCTGATTCGACATCATGTTGAGGCCAAAACAATCCATCTCTGTCATTGTTCCACAAATGAGAAAATTGCAGACATCTTCCCCAAAGCACTTGGAAGAGAAAAGCTTGAACGATTCAGAACAATGCTTGGACTCACCAACATCCCTTCAGATTAAGGGGGGAATGTTGACACCTAATCTTCATGATTGGGTGAATTTATGTAAATAATTAAATTAGGAATGTGAACAGTCATAGGGAGATGAACTGAACAGTCACTCCCTATTGTATATAATAAAGACCTACCTAATGGAATAATATACGAATCCGTTTTACTGCCTATTGGAGTTACTACCTAGCTTGCCAGAAGGGAGTGCACCCTTCAGTATTTACTCATCATATATACATCAAGGAATATTGGAAACCAGTCAGGCAACCTCAAAGGAGGATAAAACTAGCACTTAAGGATATTGTTAAGGAAGAACTGCAGAAAATGCTTGATGCAGGATTCATCTATCCCATTTCTGACAGTGAATGGTCTCTCCTTTGGCGCTAGTGCCAAAGAAAAATGGTAAATGGAGAATCTGTGTCGACTATTGAGAATTGAACAAAGCCACTAAAAAGGACCACTTTCCTTTACCTTCCATAGATCAAGTGTTAGACAGTCTAGTAAGGAAAACATTTTCTCCATTCTAGATGGGTTTAGTGGGTACAATCAGATTCAAATCAGCCCGAAAGACCAAGATAAGACCACTTTCACTTGTCCTTGGTGTACCTTTGCATACCGAGTCCTTCCTTTTGGTTTGTGCAACACTCCAGCCACTTTCCAAAGAACGGTATTGAGTATATTTTCTGAACTGGTTCATGACACAGTAGAAATATACATGGATGATTTTACTCCTTATGGCTCTGACTTTTAGGAAGCTTTATCTAACATAGGAAAAGTTCTAGATAAGTGTATTAAGATGAACCTATCCCTCAGTCTGGAAAAATTTGAATTTTCGAAGACTGAAGGGATCGTGCTAGGTTATGCAATATCTCAACAAGGACTGTAGGTGAACCCCAACAAAATTGCCATCATCCAAAGGGTCCCACCTCCTCAAAAGGTGAAAGATGTTAGAAGTTTCCTAGGCTTAGCTAGATATTACAAGAGATTCATTAAAGACTTTAGCAAGATAACCTCTCCTTTATTTGGCCTCCTAGGCAAAGATGTTGAGTTCATATGGTCGGAAAACTATTAAGAAGCCTTAGAGACCTTGAAGAGCATGCTAGTGACTACCCCAATTCTCAAAGGCCCAAACTGGGCCCTACCCTTTCACATTCATATAGATGCCTCGAACAAAGCAATACGAGTAGCCTTAGGACAAATTGATGGAAATTTACCTTATACCATATGCTTTATATTCAAAAACTTGTTGAAGGCAGAGTTAAACTATACAATGATCGAAAAGGAACTCCTAGCTGTTGTGCATTCCTTAAACAAATTTAGACATTATATCACAGGCTATCAAACCTTTGTGCACACTGATCGTGTTGCAATTAGATATTTGATGAACAAACCAGATGTAAATGCTCGCACTATTAGATGGTTTCTTTTACTACATTAGTTTGATTTGACCATTATTGATAAGCCTGGTAAAGAGAATATTGTTACTGACTTTTTGTCTAGAGTAAGTTTGCCTACAGGTGAAAAAGAAATGGTGGATGACCAAATGCCAGATGAACACCTATTTGCTATATCAATACTCTCTCCATGGTTTGTTGATGTAGCAAAATACTTGGTTTCAGCACAGTTCCCACCACACCTATCCTCAAAAGAGAAGAGCAGGATAGTAAGGAAAAGCACCCCTTTCCCCTGGATTGGAGGCAATCTCTTCAAACTGGGTCCAGATTAGATATTGAGAAGATGTGTCAGGGAAGAGGAAGTCTTTGACATCCTCCTGACCTATCATGATGGGCCTTGTGAAGGTCATTTTGTAGCAAAAATAACTTTCTTCAAGATATTTCAAGCACGCTACTACTGGCCCACTCTTCATCAGGATGTGAGGATATACACAAGCCAGTGTGATCAATGTCAAAGGATGGGGAAACCCACTCCAAAGGATGAAATGCCCATGCAGCCTCAAGTGACCTTTGAGCCATTTGAGAAGTGGGGCATGGACTTTGTGGGGCATATCAACCCCCCATCAAAGAAAAATTAGTATGTCATTGTGTGCATCGACTGCCTGACAAACTGGGCAGAGGCAAAAGTAATCAAAGCAGTGATAGAGGAAAAAGTAGCTGAAGTTTTGAGAGAGAACATACTCTACAAGTTCGGGTATCCAAGAGAGTTGGTCACAGACTAAGGTAGTCAGTTCACATCCAGCCTAATTGAAGACCTTCTCACACATCATAAGATCAAGCATAGGACTTCCACCCTTTACCATCCACAAGCCAATGGGTAAGTGGATGTCGCTAATAGAGCATCGAAAGGGATCCTAACCATGGTAGTGAGTAGCAGCAGAAAAGACTGGGCTGACGAATTAGTTGAGGCCACTTGGGCCTACAACCCAACATGGAAGACCACCACCGAGTTCCCACCCTATGAACTGGTCTATGGGAAGAAGGCTTTGTTGTCAATACAGTTTGAATTCAATACCCTACGGATGGCAGCTCAGCTTGTCCTAGACCTCATTCATGCACATAAGGAGATATTACTTCAGCTCAATGGATTGGATGAATATAGATTGCAAGCCCTTCTCAATATAGAGGTAGTTCAGCTTCAGAGAAATATTTGGCATAAAAAAAATATCAAGGAGAAGCAATTCCAAGAGGGATATTGGGCACTACTCTATGACTCAAGATACAAAGATTTCAAAGGCAAGCTGAGGACAAGATGGTTGGGACCCTACACTGTGGAGAAATGCAATGAAAATGGCTCAGTTCTGATCCGAACCATTGATGATGAAGCCATCCCCATGCTTGTCAATGGACATCGGGTGAAAGTATACAAGAAACCCCTCTCCAAGCAAGAGTTTATTGAATATCTAAATAAAAAAATGATGGTAGTGGAGCATGTCTTACCTTCCACTTCACCCACTCATTGAAGAAAAGAAAAAAAAAAAAAATAAGGACTCAAGTGAAAACCTCCCTTGGAGGTGCTCAAGGCAAGAAATTAAGGTGAAAACCTCTCTAAGGCACCCTAGTTGTTTTCAAAAAAAAAAAAGGAGAAAAAGAAAAAAATGATTTTTTTATTGCATTACAGGTTTGCAGGAGGACTACAAGAGCAGAAGAAGGTGCCAAGGGGACCCTGACATTCACACCAACATCTATCTTATATTCTCCACACCTTCCTCCATCATTTTTGGCATCTCTTTCCCCCACTATACCTTTTTCTTTCAAAACTGTGTTTTCTACAGGAGGATCTATGTTTTCTACAAGAGGCTCTTGTAGGAATTACAAAGAGCCAAAAGTGTTTACAGAAGGTAGTTTAAGGGACAAAAAAGCTTCATGATGAACCTATAATCACTCCTACCATCTTCAAACATCCTTTCCATCATTTCCACACTTGCATGACACCCCACATCATTATTTTTTTCTTCCTGTCCAAGAAAAAACACAGAAAAACCATTTTTAGGTTTTTTAAAAAAAAAAAGTAAAAAGAGGAAAATGCACCAATAACCTTACTTGAAGCTTACCTACCATCCCTCCATCATCCATGACACCTCTGGCATTATTCTCAAGCTCCAAGCATAAGGAAAAATTGAAGTTTCAAGGGGAGAAGTAGCTACAGGAGCTCCTATAGGAATTCTTGTAGCGGCTGATCCCATAGAAGTCCAACACCAAAAGAAAAAGAGTGCACATCTGCAGGTTGGAAGGCACATGCAGCTCAGCTCCAAAAAAAGAAGAACCTGTAAAAGTACACAACCACACATTAGCTAGCAGAGATGGCATGCATGAAGAAGAATGAAGGCATGCAGCAGAGAGAGCCACAACACCTCACAACAAATACACTCAGATCACAGGTAAGTAGCTAAGTCACTCCTCTATTTGCATTTGTGTAATTAGGAGTCATACGGAAGCAACGAGATGGTTCAGATTGAACAAGGGAAAGGTGGCTAGTTAACTTGACCACCTTCATTTAGTTGACTCCACTCATCCGAGATGTCACCCACACATGTGCATAGTCATTTCAAGCATAAGATGCCAAGGACAGGTAGTGGGAGGAAGTGTGAAATCTGATGCAATAATGAGGGATGATTATGAGGAGGGACCATGATGACCAAGTAGGTGGGGACTAACGGTCTAAATATGGCCAATGTACACCTTTCCATCTCAACACTCATAACCGAAAATATCCATAAAGGGTAATGAGCACTCCTCCCCATGCATTCTCACCACCTTTTCTTCATTTTCTCCTCGTAACTCAACCACAATAGTCTTCTTGTGCCCCCATAGCCTCGTAACCACCATCCTCCATTGATTTCCTCCATATTTTTGCTCTCGACATTTTCTACGGGAGCACCTACAGGAAATCTACATGAGCACCTACAAGAAATATACAAGAGGGACTGCGGGCTTCCACAGGAGGGGGAGTGAGCCATTTTGAAGGGAGAAAACATGGTTTTTGGAACAAATTTCAGTTTGAAGAGGTACGTTTCATGCATGCCCCCTGTTGAATATCAATATATGAAAGAAGTGGTCTCAATTTGAAGATGAAATAACTCTTTAGGAGGGTAGAAAATACATACAAAAATTTCTGTTTAAAAAAACAAATACAATCTCCTCAGTTTTTTTATTTTTCTCAAAACTCTTTATCTCCACCTCCATATTTTGGTTTTTAAAAAAAAGTATAGGCAGTATGATAGGAGGGTTTATGAGAAAAAAGCCCACTAACTCCACTAGGCTCCATGCACATCCTCAAGTGGTGGACATATTCACAAGGGCAAACTGGATGAATTTCTTTGAGAAATTTAGAGGGTTTGATGACGAAATTGCCCAAGAATTTGCTCTCTCTCTAGTCCCTCACACACTAACACATGCCACTGTAACCATTAGAGGCCTCTCCATCGAAATAACCCCTAAATTCATCAGTAAGGTCACTACCCTTCCTCCTGGGCTGCCTTGGAGCATGGCTTAATCAAAATCCTAGTAGAGGAAGCCCTCCATACCTTTACACTCCCTGTAGCATGGGAATTTTTCCGAAATATGCCAACTGAGGATGACATCAAAGAATTCACCTATGATGTCATTCCTATTGGCAGTGAGGAGGAAGAACAGTAAGGAGGACAAGATGAAGCCAGTGGTGACATAACAGAGCAAGAAAGAAAGGAGGAAGGAAGAGAAACAGAGGAGGGAAAAGTTGAAGAAACAAAAAAAGAGACAGAAGAAGGAGAAAAGGAAGCAAAGAAGAAAGAGCAAGGAGAAGAATCCCCTGAGACTTTGGAAAGAGAAACAACAGCCCTCACTGCCCTCAGTGCACCATTCAAGCCAAAGTAGAAAAGGAAGAGACAAACCTCCATGTATTTTAGGGCGAGGAAGAGCACAAGAATTAAAACAGGAAAACCTTAGCCCTCTTCAAAAGTTCCCATTACCATTGAAGATTCACCATCTGCCAAGGTGAAAGAATCTCCTTCCAAGACACCTATAACATATGAAAGGGGGACTCCAAGATCTTCTACATGGAAGGAAAAGGTAGTACTACAGGACCCAAAACCAGACCTACAGGAGGCTCAGACAGTCCTACAGGAGACACTATCCAAACTACAGGAGAACCAAAAGCTTGACAAAATGATAGGGGAACAACCAAAGGTGAAGGGGGAAGCACAAGAGCTATAAGAAGCTGACCCCAAGCCTAGTATTGCCTCCTATTACAATATACTTGAGGGAGGCCGGATAATCCCACAGAAATTTGCAATTCCACTGTTTTTCGAATTGGAGAAATAAAGAGTGAGAACACATAGGTGGATGCAGATAGCCAAATACAAAGGAGTTGAGGACGTTGGCCATATGGAAAACAAACTCAGGGAAATGGGTAGAGAATTGAGTGCTCTCAGAGACAAAGAAGCCGTCACAAGAAGCCACCTTGAAAATGAGAATGAAATCCTAAGGAGGCAGCTGCAAGAGAAAGAGACTTAGTTAGCATACATGGCCAACTTATCCATGGAAGAATTAAAATGCAGAACACCAACCAAATCTTATGGCCTCTATCTGAAGGACCAATGGCTTCAATTCCAAATAAAGACTTTGGCACAAAGAGGAACAATGCCTTTCCAAGACTACAAGCAGTTCATGGACCTGTGTGACCAAAGCACCTCAGAGGATAAAGAAAAGATGGCAAAGCTCTACTTACACAACATGAATGTGTGGGACCCCAATGCCAAGCTAGGTGACCTACAATTAATGGACATGGCCTCATGGATGAACAATGAAGAATTGAGAGCAGCAGAAATGAAAA
The DNA here is from genome assembly GCA_000404065.3 of Pinus taeda. Lineage (NCBI taxonomy): Eukaryota > Viridiplantae > Streptophyta > Pinopsida > Pinales > Pinaceae > Pinus > Pinus taeda. The sequence continues at coordinate 12,313 of APFE030115278.1, read as the reverse complement.
GATTGATGATAAAAGAGTAGAATGAACCATTAATGATAAGAGTTGAGCCATCAGATCCTATGGCACTCATCAGCACACACAACCTACTTGCCAATGATCCTTAGATTCCCCCTAAATATCTAACCAATCATGCACAAGCTATTGCACACTTTGAAGATATGCAAAGGCTCCTTGGGGATGACTGTGTGCATGCATGCATGAGAAGATGGAACACCTTACTTCATAGTTTTCAGATCACGGAATACCATTCCCCAATGAGGCATTGAAAAGAGTTCCAATGTACAAGTGCTCCATGCAAAGGCTGAAGGTCAACTAGATTGGCCTCAAATTGAGTCCCCCACTCCTATTAGGCATTCTAGAAGGTAGAAGAAAAGAAGAGGAGGAGGAGCAGTGGAAGGACATAGACAGAAAGTCATAGTTTTATGGCCAACATGAGCAAACCACATCAGAAGCCTGGGATGTTACGGAGGCCACCAGGGCCATCAAAGATAAGGAGATTGACTAAGTTTCTCAGAGGATGAGCGACACTTCAATAGGGGGGTGATGACGAGCCTCATAAATCGGTAATTATATGGGCTCATTTTACCTCCTAACCTAGTCAAATCAACCATTCCCTTAGCTTATTGTATGATTTTATGATTATATTTATGCTCATAGAGTGAGTTGAGTTAGTTATGATGCCATGTGGTTTGACATTTATTTAATGTAGATTATTGATGGATTTCGAGGTCAAAGTCAAGGATCCAGTGGTCAAATGGCAGAAATAACTCGAATTATATAGAGGAGAGGACTTATAGGAGGGAATCCCCCTCATTTATTACTCCTCAATTCGAACTCACCTTCATTCAGCTCAGAGTACAAGCAACAAAATCATGCACTAGAAGGCAGCCGAGCAAGTGGATGATGACTAATAGTTATCTTAAGTTTTGGAAGCCAAGCCTCCCTGATTTTAAGGAAGTCGTTGGTAGCTTCAGATGTATAAGTACAGAGGCCTAAGGCCTCACTAGGGTTGGGATTTTTTGCTTATGTAAACTCTGCTCGAATTTCAGGCTTATTATTTTGTGATAGTTTCATGTAATCTTGCTATTTTTTGATAATGAAGATGGAATCCTTTTTGAGCTAGCACTGAGTTACCTCAGAGGGCTGAAGCTCTTGGGTTAGGGCCCAATCCAAGCAGCCAAGCTTATCTTTACTTGTATTTATATTCTTTATTTCAGTTTGTAGATTAATTTGTTGTTAGATGTATTTTTATTTTATGGTTAAGAATAGGTTTCTTTTGATGATTCAGTAGTTTGCTTCCATTTGTGTTTTCTGTAGCAGGTTAAGCAGCGATCAGAAAAGATTCAAAAGGCTAGCAATATTTCCTTGGCCTCTCTTCCTCCCTCTGGGACCATGATTTGAGCATGGAAAATTTTAGCTGCGAATTTTCGCCCTTGGGCTAAATTAAGGGGTTTTATATTTTTATTGGGCGAATATTTTGTATCATAGTACACTGTTACAAATCACCTCAAATTTATTTTATAAAAAAATTAGGTATGGATGTTAGACCACCTTAGTTTAAGGGAGGGTAAAAAAAGTAAATTTAACCCTTCAAATTAGGAGCTACAATCTTCCATTCGCCCTCATTTTCAAGAAAATGTATTTATGATAGTTATAAATAAAAATATAAATACAGTGGAGGTATGGTAAATAAATAAAAATACAAATAAACTGGAGGTATGGTAAATAAAAAAAACCTCTTTTTATACTTAGTCCATAACCCTTTTTCTATTTCAGAAGGCTAAAAAACGAGGTTACATTTAAGTGAATCCTATTGGCCAAATACCGTATTTATAAAAGAAGTACGGTAAATTAATAAAAATAAAAATAACCGAGAGGTATGGTAAATAAATAAAACATTTTTTTATGTTTACTACATATGTCACCTTATATTTATGAACACGCAACCTTGTAAATAGATAAAAATAAAAATAAAGTGGAGGTATGGTAAATAAATAAAACCTCTTTCTATATTTAGTCCATAACACTCTTTCTATTTAAGAAGGCTCAGAAAAGAGGTTTTATTTAATTGAATACTATGGGCCAAATACCATATTTATAAAAGAGGTATGGTAAATTAATAAAAATATAAATAAACGAGAGGTATGGTAAATAATTAAAACATTTTTGATATTTACTCCATAAGCCACCTTATATTTACGAACACTAAAAATATGTGTTATATTTAGGTGAAGCCTATGGGCCTAATACCATGGAACAAATTATTATTCATACCATGCAAAAAAACATTATTAATCCTAATATTACTATTAATAAAAATAAAGATGGCACATGGTATTAACCCATGGTATTCACATGGAATGCCCCCTATTTAAACAGGGGAATTAAACTAGCATAGATCCATCTTTACTCTGGATCAAATATCGTGATATGCAAACTAACATAGAGCAAAAATATTTGATCCCTCTCAAGGCTTGGTAGATCAAGAGTAAAAATGGATCTTGTAATTTAATGTCATTTAAACATTTTCACTTGGTTAAAATAAAAAATAAAATAAAAATCAATTATTAATTTTATTAATTTTTATAAAGTAATAATTTAATAGCTTTATGCTCTAGGTTGATGATAACCATGGTATGACCCGTGGTAATACCATGGTATTCGTTGAGCATAGACTTTTAGAGGAGAAATTCTATCAACTTAATCCATCTTAATTCGGGTTATACCAGTGCTGGGAGGGATAATAGATTCATCCCTCAAGATGGTAGTGTGGAGTTAAGATGGATATAGGTTGGTTTTTATGATAATGAAGATATTAAATAGACTTAGCAAATTATATTGTAAAAAAAATCTTAAGGTGAATGGTTAAAGCTACATTTAGTCACTTCACAAGATTTAGTAAAAAATACCGATATCTCCATTAATATTGGTTTTTCTGATTTAACAAATAAAAATTCAAAAAAATGAAATCTTAACTCTTTCCGCATCACCCTCACAAAAGAGAGATAGTCACTGCCCATATTTCCCACCATTTTTCAAACATTCTCAATATGATATCTTCATGAAAAATTTAAGGTACTGATATTGGATTAGTTGTTTGAAAAATATGTTGGTTTGTACAACCTTTCATCTTCTATGCTATTCTTAGTTTGTCGTAATGATCTATAGGGGTTGCGTCACTACACCATATTGTTCTAAAAGGTGGAGATTGTGCACCAAAAAGGAAATTAATCCACATGTTACAATGATGTTAAAAATGGTATGAAGGTAGTGAATTATGTTAATAAGAAATTTAGATTGGGAGAGACGTAATTAAATTTTATTATTTAATTGAAGATTTCCAATTAAAATAATAATAAATCTACATCTATGTTGGGTTGTGTTATATTCTTTCCACGTAGTTAATAGGGGTTTTGAAGGGCACCCGTAACCCCACTTTATGGGGTCCAGGGCAGTGCCCCGGAAAATTTTGGTTTTGGACTCTATGTTAGGTTGGGCGGACCCACCTATGGTTTTGTGCATGATTTTTGCACATGTTTTTTGGATGCGATGGTTTTTGTCCATGGTATTTGATGTGATGTTTTTTGGTCCATGGTATTGGATGCTTCGGCATGTATAAATATGTATTGTAACATTGAAAGGAACATAATGAAAAATCAAGCTGGTTGTCCCGGTTTTCGGATCCAGGGGAAAATCTCTATGTATATGTGTTTTATGTGTCATGATCTCGCATTGTTTATTCTCTATGTTTTAGAATTCGTATGCAGGTAAGTTCTGTATGGGGTTAAAACCTACATTTGGTATCAGAGCTATTTTGGCTTCAAGGGGACGCCTTTATTGCTGAGGGGTTTCACTCAGGCCTGTGGTATACCCTGTTCAGTGGGAGATCTGCAAGATCGATTTTGGTGGTGAAAGAAGATGGCGAACAGTGGAAAGATAAAGATCGAGAAATTTAATGGTCAGAGTTTTGAATTGTGGAAACTCAAGATGGAGGATCTGTTGGTGGATAATACCATTGGTTCACGGTAGATCCAGATACTAAACCAATAGGAGTGTCCGATGAAGAATGGAAAAAGTTGGATTGGAAGGCAAAGAGCATAATACGATTGTGTGTCTCAGATTCAGTATTGCTGAATGTATCAGTGGAAGTTACGGCGAAGGCTTTGTGGGACAAGTTAGGGACTTTGTATCAATCTAAGTCTCCGGTGAATAAATTGTTCTTGCGAAAAAAGCTGTATAACCTAAGGATGAAAGATGGAGACTCGGTGATAGAGCATCTGAATGCATTTAATATTGTGGTAAGTTAGTTAGCATCTGTTGATATTAAAATTTTAAATGAAGATAAGTGCATCAGTTTGTTGTGTTCTCTACCAAATTCGTGGGATAGTTTGGTTATTGCAATAGGTAGCAATGCATCTGCCTTGCATTTTGATGAAATAGTCTCATCCTTGCAGATGAAGGAGATGAGATGGAAAAATATGGAGAGCCAAAATAGTGATGCCTTCTCTGTACAAGGGCAGACCCAGAACAGAAACAAAAATAATTCATCGAGTGAGAGATCTAAATCTAAAGGGAGATCTGAATCTCCATGAAAACCTATAAAGGTGGTGTGCTTGAAATATGGAAAGGAAGGGCACTACAAAAGGGACTGTAAATCTAAAGCTCCTGAAAAAGGAAAGGGATTTGATGAGGCTCTTTCTGTAGAATAAAAAACCACCTCAGATGAAGGTGGGGATGTGTACTTGGCTTCTTCAAGTACACATGTAGATCATGAGGCATGGTTGATTGACTTAGGTGCATCCTTGCACTTCACTCCCCATAGAGAGTGGTTCTCCGAGTATGAGAAATATGATGGTGGTGATGTCTTCTTGGGGGATGACAAGAAGGCTAGAATCGTTGGTCATGGAAAAGTAAAGTTGAAGTTGCAAGGTGGAAGGGTTAGAACACTTCTAGGTGTTCTACATATTCCTGCATTAGCCAGAAATCTGATTTCTGTTAGCAGGCTCGATGATGCAAGTGTAAAAACAGTGTTCGAGAAAGATACTTGCAAGATGTTTCGGGGAGCACTAGTATTGATGCGGGGAGTTCAGATTGGAACTTTGTACAAGCTACAAGCTAGCATTTTTATTGATGGGTGCAATAGTTTTGTGGTTCCTAAAAGTGGAGCAGAAAATCTAGTGGTCTCTAGAGAGAAGACCATGTCGTGGCATCAAAGGCTTGGACATATTGGTGAAAAGGGCCTTCGGATACTTCATGGTAAAGGTATGGTAGAAGGTATGAGTAATAGCTCTCTGGATTTCGATTTCTATGAAAATTGTGTATATGGGAAGCAAAATCAAGTGAGTTTCCCCTCTGGTAGTAAGAGGGAAAAACATATATTAGAACCTGTGCACAGTGATGTGTTTGGACCTGTGAAGGTTCCATCCCTGGGTAATTCTATGTACTATGTATCATTTATAGATAACTTCTCAAGGAATACATGGATATATTTCCTTAAGAAGAAATCTGAAGTCTTTGACAAGTTTAAAGAATTGAAGGCTCTGGTGATAAACCAGACAGAGAAGAAGATAAAGGTGCCGAGGACAGATAACGGTGGAGATTTTTGCAGTAAATTCTGTAAGAAGTGTGGTATAGCACGGCAGAAGACTACTCCATATACACCTCAGCAAAATGGAGTTACAGAAAGAATGAATAATATGTTGATGGAAAGGGTAAGAAGCATGTTCAGTGGTGCCGGGTTAGGATAGGAATTTTGGGTAGAGGTGGTGGATACTGCATGTTACCTGGTCAACATGTCACCTTCATTAGCGTTGGAAGATAAGACTCCACAAGAGGTGTGGACTGGTAAGAAACCCTCTCTTTCACATCTGAGGGTATTTGGATGTGATGCATATGTACATGTTCCAAAGGAAAAACGAACCAAGTTGGATAGTAAATCTAAAAAGTGCATCTTTATTGGGTATAAGGATTAAAGGGTTATAAGCTTTGGAACCCAGTCACATGGAAGGTTGTGTATAATTGAGATGTGGTGTTCAGAGAGGTGAAAGATGTTATTAAACATGAAGTCCAACGAAAGGAACCTGAGAAGATAAAGTTTGAGCTAAAGGAGGAAGAATCAGACTCTACAACAGAGGAGGAATCAGAAGATGAAGAGCCACAAACTCCAGCTATGAGAAGATTAGTTTGAGAAAGAAGGCACCCTAAAAGGTATAGTCCATCTACTTTTTGTTCAAATTTTTCTTTATCTATTACTGACGATGATCCAAAAACTATGAAGGAAGCAGTAGATTCAGAAGATGGAAAACTCTAGAGAGAGGTCATGGTTGATGAAATGACATCTTTGCACAAAAATGAAGCTTGGGATCTGGTGGAGTTGTCAGCTATAAGGAAACCCATTGGCAACAAATGGGTGTTCAAAAAGAAGACAAATGCAGAAGGAAAAGTGGAGAAATACAAAGCTCGGTTGGTAGCAAAAGGTTATTCCCAGGTGTCGGGAATTGATTTTGGTGATATTTTT